>JASDQU010191566.1:14748-27300 GCA_032191745.1 Picea mariana
CCATTGCGCAAATCCAACTTAGTGAAATAGAAAACATTCTTCAATTGATCAAGTAAATCATCTATGTGAGGAAGAGGGTATCATTTTTTCACCATGATTTTATTTAAATCCTGTTAATCGACACACACTCACAATGTTCCATCTGTCTTTGGCACCATCACAATTGAAAAACCACAAGGAGATGAACTGGGCCTGATAACCCCTTGATCTAGTGGCACAGACCCCCCCCTTCTCTCCTCAAGGTTGCGCGACCTCTCGGTCTAGGATCGTTCAAACACCTGAGTCAAATCAACTATTTGGTCCTCTACTAGAACCTAATGCAGATTTATCACAGGTCCCTCTTTCTCCAAAGTGCGTGTCCTATCAACCCCCATGACTCTCTTCTTGGCCCTTTGCAGAAAGTTGATAGCAACACTAGTTATCTGTGCTAGTCCCTTTCCATCATATGCCCTCGGGCTATGTCCTAGGGATAAAACTTAAAAGGTTCTTTGGCTTCGGGACTTCATCCTTTTTAGAACAACCAACTCCTATGTCCCCGAACTTCGAATCGACGAACTCAAATGGGCTAGGATCGTTGGTCCCTGTCACTCCCTTAGATCCACGACTGTGATCTATTCAGACTAAGGCCTTCCAGAGTCTCTCACTTGTTCTCCTCTACTTTCTTCTGGAGCACCACTTCTCTGAAATGGGTGGATCTAATCCATGTGTCCCTTCCATATCTAATGGCCTGGATTCACTTAGCTCATCGTGACTTCGCGAAGACTACTCTTTTCTCTTGGAAACTCTTCCAGAGTTCTAACTCTTGGATCCCCTTATCTTTCTCCACATGTCCTCCCCTGAGGATGGGAGACTGTGCTTGCCTTCGGGACTTCAAAAATTCCTCACTCCTTTTACACCATTAGCACCTTTTTTGCCTGAGACTCAGAGTGTTCTCGACTCTTTTCTACACTCATTGCAGGAATTCTGTGTGTGACAAAGCTAGTTCTTCTGAGCTTTTGCTCGGATCAAACCTTGAAGGTTCTCATCTCTCATGCATCCTTCTATGGCCTTCTAGTTCCCTCCTGGCCACTCAATTCTCTTTCTTCTGAGCTTGTAATATGAACTTACTTTGATTTTGGCACCCTCTTTGCACTCAACTAAGCCTTCAAACAGCTTCTTCCTGGACTGTTTCAGGTTTACCAAGGAAACTCCTTTACCCCACTCAATGTACACTTACAAATACTTATTTCCTCAGAGTATTCAACAAATCTGGGGGTTTCTTCAATGTCTCCAACACTTCAAAATGTGTTGGTATTGTGTGCACTCACACTTACTCAATGCCCTCCTGACAGAGTCGGACAAAGTATTTAGTAATTGTGTTCTACGCCTTCCCCTACACAGGCTTTCTTCCAAGGTATTCATAAACCTTGAAGTTATCCATTGAGTCTGTGAATCATTCTGGTGTGCCCTCTTGGCATGTTCTTCTTTGACTCGAAAGTGTTCAAACACACACTCCTTGTGTTGACTCACAAAGGTTCAACTCTCCGTCACACACTCCTTGCACTTAGCCTAAAGAATCTAGAGCTAATTCCACACACTCACAGATAGAGGATTATATCTCTATCCCTACAGATGAGTTCTATCATACATCTACAACATAAATACATATGAATGACATTAAAAAATAAACATCCATTACACAGGAAAATGCTAAACATGAAAATCTATTCTTTTTTCTATTAATGGGAGAATGTCAATTTACAATATATGAGTCTGGACTGCAACTGAGTCTTGAATCTCATCAACCTCCAACAACAACGAATGGGAAACAATACAAATATTTATACAAGAGGGGCTCGACGATCCTCCCTCCAAGCTACGCTAGTGGTGTCTAATCATCATTCAAAATGCCTGACTAATGAGGCAGATTACAATGAGTGGAAATCTGGTCCGAATCAGATGCAGATCCCTCCTATCATCAGCCACTTAAGGTGACCTCATCTACAAATTGTGTGAAGGTACAACTTGGCTCTTCCATCCTAACAAAATTAATTTCCTTAATTTCATTTTAAATCTCAAAGGCAAAATGAGAGGGTGATGCCTCTCCCTTCCTTGAATGCACACCAACGTGCTAACCAACTAGTGCATGCTGAGGTGGAGCGATTCTCCTCCATCATACTCCACAGCTATGAAAATTCATGAGCTCCTGCTCATGAGCTTCCCAAATCTATTGAAATCCTCCTAGAACCCAAACTTTCTCATGGATCTATCCTCGTGCTCCTTTTCTTTGTTTCTTCTATTGCATATTCTTTGTTTTTCTCACAGTTCCTTCTTTGTTCAGCTTCTCCCTGCTGACAACTTCTTCTACTGACTTCAGTATCATCTCCCTTATGTCTTGTATCACCTCTTCCAGCTACTTCATCGGCTGAATCTCCTTATGCATTATGTTCAGCTGCAACTCCTCCTACTTCTCTAAGGGTACATCATATTTATCTCCCATGATGCTCTCATCTCTCGTGACACTGATTGGTCACTCTATTGTATACTCCAATTCTACAGGCTCCTTACTGAACTACTGCTCAGTTATCTCCTCTAAAAAAATATCTCCTGTCAGTTCTTTTGTTGGTTCCATTCCAGATTCTTCCAACTGCTCCTCATGCTGGCATGTCTCATCTGGCATGGCTATCTCCTGGTTCCAGACTGTCCAACCAATCCTCCAACATCCTAAAATCCATCTCCCATTGAGTGAGTGATTCAGCTGGTTTCTCCTCCTTTACTGTTGGGGCATACTTTAATATCTTCTCCTTCTCCTTCATGGAAGTCTCAGCTCACTATCCTTTTGTTGCTATCTTTGCAAAAAATATTCTATCCTCTCCTCAGATACTTGGGAGGAATATCTTGACTCCTCCAATGAAAAGAACGCTCCTCTGATCCTCCTCCTCGGCGGTGGAAGTATTTAACTTCTCGTCATATTCATTCACACAGCTTGCAGTTCCACATGAATTTTCATATGGATGAGGCCTTTCTTCCACCTTCTCTACATCTGTCAACATCCCTTCCTGACATGAACTCTCAACTGAGATCATTTCTTCTCCCTTTCCCACTTGGCAATTTGGGATGTCTCCTCTACCCTCCTGGAAGTTTACGAGATCAATTGATCCCTTCTCATTTCCTACCTAGAAATCTATGAGACCTCTACCAGATCTCTTTCCCTCGTCATTGAGATTTTCATCATGTCTCATCCCCCTTTTAAGATCTCTTGTTGCCTCTTGGCCGACAAATTCTGAACATGTCACCTAGTTGTCCTTCTCAAAGGCCACTTGTATCTCCAGTGTACCTTTTCCTCCTACTGCATATTAAATGCTAGCTTCTCCATCTCTGATCAGATTTCACTAAGCTCCTTTTCCATTTTTGCTTTTCTTTTCTGTGGGAATTCCTCTCCTCGAGTGTGCTTATGGCCTTTAGTAACCATCTTGCTTCACCTGCAACCCACCTGGCTGTCTACCATATGTTGCACACCTTGAAAAAATCTCCACAGAGAATTACACTCTGTCTGCTTGCCTACAAAAAACAATTATGTGGCTCTGATACCAATTTGGCGTAGACCCCCCCCTTCTCTCCTCAGGGCTATGCGACCTCCTGGTCTAGGATCGTTCAAACACCTGAGTCAGAATGACTCTTTGGTCCCCTAATGGAACCCAATGCATATTTATCATAGGTCCCTCTTTCTCCAAAGTGTGGGTCCTATCAACCCCTACGGCTCTCTTCTTGTCCCTTTGAATAAAGTTGATGGCGACACTAGTTCTCCATGCTAGGCCCTTTCCATCGTATTCCCTCGGGCTATGTCCTTAAGCTAAACCTTAAAAGTCACTTCAACTTCGAGACTTCAGCCTTTTAACAACAACCAACTCATATGTCCTTGAACTATGAATCGACAAACTCAAATGGCACAAGGATCAACGGTCCTTGTCACTCCCTTAGATCCATGACTGTGATCTATTCAGACTCTGGCCTTCAGGAGTCTCTCTCTTATTCTTCTCTAATTTCTTTTGGATCACCACTTCTCTGAAATGGGTGGATATCCTCCATGTGTCTCTTCTAGATCCAACGACCTGGATTCACTCCACTCTTTGCAACTTCACTAAGACTGCTCTTTGTTCTTGGCAACTCTTCTAGAGTTCTAACTCTTGGATCCCCTTATCTTTTCCACTTGTCCTCCCCTAAAAATGGGCAACTCCAATTGCCTTCAAAACTTCGGAAAATCCTCATTCCTTGTGCACCCTTAACACTTTTTTTGCTTGAGACTCAGACTGTGTTCTTCTCTTTTTTGCACTCCTTGCAGGAATTCTGTGTGAAACAACACTAGTTCTTCTTATCTTTTGCTTGGATCAAGCCTCAAAGGTTCTCGACTCTCCTGCATCCTTCTACGACCTTCTAGTGCCCTCCTGGACACTCGAAGATCTTTCTTCTGAGATTTTAAGATGAACTTACATCTCTTTTGGTGCCCTCCTTGCACTCAATTAAGCCTTCAGATGGCTTCTTCCTAAACTATTTCAGGTTTACCAAGGCAACTCTTTTACCCTTCTCAATGCACACTTGTAGAGCCTTCTTTCCTTAGAGTATTCAACAACTCTAAGGGTTTCATCAATATCTCCAACACTTCATAATGTGTTGGTCCTGTGCGCACTCACACTTACTCAATTCCCTCCTAGCAGAGTCCGATAGAGTCTTCAATAACTCTGTGCTACGCTTTCTCCTGAACAGGATTTATTCCAAGGTATTCAACAACCTTGAAGTTCTCCCTTGAGTCTGTGAATCTTTCTGGTGTGCCCTCCTGGCACATTCTTCTCTAACTCGAAAGAGTTCAGACACCCACTCCTTGTGTCAGTTCACATAGGTTCAACTCTTTGTCGTGCATTCCTTGCACTTAGCCTAAAGAATCCATAACTAATTCCACACACTCACAGATAAATGATTCTATCTCTATCCTTGTAGATGAGTTCTAGCATACATCTACAACATAAGTACATATTAATGAGATTTAGAAATAAACATCCATTACATAGGAAAATGGTAAACATGAAAATCTGTTCTTTTTTCTATTAATGGAAGAATGTCAATTTACAATATATGAGTCCATACTGCAACTGAGTCTCGGCTCTCATCAACCTCCAACAACAACTACTGGGCAACAATACAAAGATTTATACAAGAGGGGCTCGACGAGCCTCCCTCTAAGCTACGCTAGTGGTGTCTAATCATCATTCAAAATGCCTGACTAATGAGGCATATTAAAATGAGTGGAAATATGATTCGAATCGGATGCAGAGCCCTCCTACTGTCAACCACTTAAGGTGACCTCATCTACAACTTGTGCGAAGGCACAACTTGGATCTTCCAGCCTGTCAACATTAATTTCCTTAATTTCATTTTAAATATCGAAGGAAAAATGAGAGGGTGACGCCTCTCCCTTCCTTGAATGTGCACCAACGTGCTAACCAGATGGCGCATGTTGAGGTGGAGAGATGCTCCTGCATCATCCAATAAGCCCTATACCTACTTCTTGATCTCTATCATATCCACAACTGACATCCTGTACATGCCCACATTAGGAAGAGGAGAATCCTGCTGAAGATGTATCTCATGTTGGATTTCCCTCTTAGGAGGTAATCCATATGGTTCCTGAAAAATATCATCATACTTAGAAACAATATCAATTAATTCCTTCTTATGATATGGATCACACCCTTGGAAACTGTTAGATGTCTCGACATATTTCTCTCTGACGAACATGAGTACATATCTCTTATTACTGTTTATGACTCTTTTCATTTTCCCTGCACTAACAAGTGTTGCATTAACCCTCATGTTGTGAGCTCTAAAAATATATTCCGCTCCCCCTTTAATAAGGTGGTATTTGTTCTCATGAAGAAAGAAGATTGGTTTTCTATCATAAAGATAAGGACTCCCCAACACTATGCCACATATATCAAGTAGTACAACGTCCAAATTCACTTCATCAATCAACTTTGAAGCAATAGAAATTTAATCC
This sequence comes from Picea mariana, assembly GCA_032191745.1. Lineage (NCBI taxonomy): Eukaryota > Viridiplantae > Streptophyta > Pinopsida > Pinales > Pinaceae > Picea > Picea mariana. The sequence goes on from JASDQU010191566.1 coordinate 20,780, forward strand.
CACATTGTTTGGTGACATTAAGTTTTTCTTTATCACATACCCAACCAATATGATAAGGCTTAGGATGTGGCTTCATTTCAAGTCCTATCTTCTTGACAAGTGCTTCAGAAATTAAGTTTACTTGGGAACCCAGATCAAATAATGTATCTATCTTAGTATGTTTAGATAAAACTCTTATATGAAATAACTCATTCCTCTTTCGTTCATCAACATGATATTCATCATTGGAACTTGAACTAACATGAAGAGAATATTTACCTTGTACTCCAACCGTTGTGATCTTTCCTTCATCTCATGAATCAAAACCAAGATCTTGTTGCATTGTAGCAACGGTCTTTGTCTTCCCCTTTCCACCGAACTGTTTCGTTTTCTTTTCTGGATGCAGTTTCCAATAGTGTTCTTCATCGTGGCCTTTCTTCTTGCAATGACTGTAAGATGGTTTTCCTCATTCTCTCGTTACTGTAGCAGTCTTCTTGTCCTTCCTTTTAAACTTCTTAAAAGTCTTTTGTGGGAAATTGGAAGGTTTCTTTGTGAGTGGCTTGCACACAAACTTCGTCAAGACTAGTGGGGTTAAACAAGAGAAAAGTATGATGAATATAACTGTGGATTGTGCCAATATAACTCATTAAAGTTTCATAAGAATCCAAAGGAATATTGAATGCAAGAACTTTCTTCCTAAATTATTCTATGAAACTTTGTACAGTTTGACCTTTACTTTCTCTTAAATTTTTCCATTCCATCATTGCTTTATGTAAATACCCTAATGGATAAAATTGCTTCCTTATCACTGATTTAAATKTCGACCATGAGGAAAGAAKATTACCACACTTACTTCTATCTTGAAGCTTGCTCTCCCACCATATGAGAGTGGTKCCTTCCAACTRAAGAGAAGYCAGTTTCACTTTAACCTCCTCCTCATCAATATGTTGGACAAGACGATACACTTCAAMMTGTCGGATCCARTTATCTAGCTTTTCAGGATTAGTATCTCCATTAAACATAGGTAAAGAAAATTTTACATCAGGCTTTAATAATGGTTTCTTAAAAGAGGCTTTATGTCTAGAATKATGAGAATGATGAGAATGCTCAGAGGAAGAAGAACTAGAACTCAAAGGTGAAGACGGAGGCTCAAGAGGATATCCTCCATCCCCTTGGTTTATCAAAGAATCATCATCTGCATATGCTTCCTTTTTCTTCCCTTTATTCTTCATCCTCTTCTCGTAATCTCCATACATTCGTTCGACCATTTTTGACATGCGATAAAAGGCCACATGAAATTTTTTCTCTTGTTCATCGTGCTTGTCCTCTTTTGCCATTTTCTTCCTTCTGGATGCATGACCAACTTCAGGATTGAAATTATTAAGAGTTCCTTCACCCTACTTATGCTTGGCCCTAGTAAGAATTCACACTCAACAATTCAATTCAAAGACGACTGCTCTGATACCAACATGATCCAAAATATTTTCATCGTGAATTATAAATAATTGCATTAAATGAGCATAAATTAAAGTGCACCATTAAAGAAGGGAAAACTCAAAAATGATGAGACATAAGCATCATATCTGAACACAGAAAATTGATAACAGAGTTCATCCCTGGTGGACTACATCTTCAAGTCCTGCTCTCAAATGGGTAGGCTCTTTCATTAACTCAACAAAAGAATTTGGCAAAATACATAAATATACATCATTCTGAAAAAAAAAAAGATGTAGAAATAATGCTCAGATCAAAAAACAGAAAGCACCAATGAATTTTTGGCGTCGAATTACCCAAAAATGACTATCTCCATGCCTCGATCCGACTCTGGCATTCCCAGGCCCAAGAAGAATTCTGTCTCGATTTTTGTGCCTTTTGCAACCTGCAATAATGACTATATCGTCTCAAAAACTGTGTCCGCAGGTCGTATGGTTTGCACCCTCTTCCCCGTGGCTGGGCAGATACACTTCTTAAGTAATTAATTGGGTGGTATGTACCAAGTGGTACCCATGGCATATTGGTTATGGGCGGACATATTAAGGCTTAGGCTTAGGCGAAGGTTCTGAGGTCGATCCCCACAGAATCCGTTTTTGGTGTGTTTGTTATATATTTTGCAATATATATATATATATCCTCTCCCCACTAAATTTAGCGGTGTTGCTAGAAGGTCTGTCAACCATTTCCATATTTGGCATGGTCTGCAAGATTTGGTGGACCCACCAACTTTTTGTTTTCAAAATTCATTCACGGGTTGTCCTTGGGCGTTTCCCGCCTGCCACGTGGAAACCTCTGATTGGGCCATGTGGAGACCTCTCATTGGGCCATGATGCCCCCCTGCTAAGTCATCATGCCATGTCATCATACCACATTGATCCAGATGGATATCGGTGGCCACCCACCTTTTCCAATTGGCCCAAAACAATTTTCTAGCAATTTTGGTAATTTACTATTTTTAGCAGTTTTTAACTTCCGCGGCCATTTTGAGGCCCTAAATGAAATTTTTTTGGGATATATATTCTCAAAGATAGTTGGAGGCTCTGATTTATCCCCCTAAATGAATCTCCTCAATGATACCTTTCCAATGAGCTATTGTGTGCCCCAAATGGAGATCGTATGCCAAAGTTATGCCCCTAGGAAGTTGATACACCAAACTACCCAAACCGAGGTCCACAAAACTGTTGGCTTTTCATCTTTCGAGGTTAGGGTTTTGGATTTTCCTTATGATAAAAAATGCCTTTGGAGCCTCATTGTAAAATCATCTTCTCATGGATGCGAGTAGTCTTCACATATCTTCTCAGAGATAAGTTGCCACCATTCTAGCGAGTCTTTCACTCTGTATTTTACTGTCTTTGTACATTTTCGCTCATTAATAGAAAATTGTGTATTACTGTATATCTATGTTATGGTTCCATCTCTGATACATTTATGTTATAATATTTGATATCCAATATATCTCTATACATTTATTTATTATATCTCCTCTCTCATTTCATGCCAAAAATAATCTGGATCAGTGGTATCAAAGTAGGATGCTCTTGATCATTTTTTAGTGCATGTCCCCGACAAGGTCCGAGTATAGCAAGTTGGGTCTCGAGATTGTCTCTCTTAAATACAATCACTCTTTCACATTCAAGAAACCCTCCATGGTGGAAGAAAATAAAAATGATGGAGAAAACGATTCTATCAATTTGTTGCTTGAGCAAGCTCTCACGTGACAGAGGGACGAAATGATGGAGAATGGTGCGATTTCCACAAAATCCCCTGGCAAAAAACTAATGAATGTCTCTCAAAATAGTCATCGATGGCCAATATCAAAGACAAGGAGCTGAACCCTAATTCATAATCTGATTATGAAAATACTATTAAAATACGGATCATCGACACAGACCCCACTGCTATTTTCGTGACCACAACAATTCAACCAGAAGAACCAACAGATCCTGAAGAGGGGGAGTGCGTTTTTCATTCATAGATGTGGGTGAAGGGGACCCTGCTGCATTTTATTGTTGATGGAAGAAGCTAGGAAAACCTCAACTCAATAGAGATCATCAAACAGTTGGGATTGTCGACAACACCACACCCACAACCATACAATTATCGGGTGGCTTCGCCAGGGACGAGATCTTCGTGTCAGCCAATAGTGTCAATTGTCATATGAAATCCATCTCTTCAAGGATGAGGTATTATGTGATGTTGCCCCACTAGATGTCTGTGATGTTCTCTTGGGCCAGACATATATGTGGAAACACCATGTTGTTTATGAGTCTCGACCCCACAGTGTCATTGTTTCTCTGAGGGATCATCTCTACCGAATACAAGAGGTATTTCTGACTATTGTTCCACCTAAACAGTGCCGAAAAGTAGTATCTCATACTACAAAATTTAGCTTCTTCACAATTTGTTCAAAAGGGGAACAAAGGGATACTGCAACCATTACGGCCTCGGCCCAAGCACCTTTTGTCCAAAAGAAGCAGGTTGACAAGATTGCAACAAAATGAAAAGATTTATTCTGCACAAAGTCATCTCAGGTGTCCCGAATGGTTGAACAGATTCAACCCCACCAACAATAGGTTTGTGACAACCTTCAACAAGCTAAGCAGTGCAACTTCTCCAACAAGGCAAGCAGCTCATCAAGATGCAAATTCAACAAATGCTTTTCCCTCCCTCCGGGCACTCAACGTAATGGAGACCATTGGTTCCTAAGGAGGGAGTATTGATCCAGGTGGATATTGGTGGCCACCCACCTTTTCAAACTAGCTCAAAATAGTTTTCTAGCAATTTTGGTAATTTACTATTTTTAGCAGTTTTTAACTTCCGGGGCGATTTTGAGGGCCTAAATGAAGGTTTTTTGGCATTAATATTCTCAGTGATAATTGAAGGCTCTAATTGATCCCTCTAAATGAATCTCCTCAATGATACCTTTCCAACGAGCTATCTTGCACCCCAAACGGATATCGTATTCCAAAGTTACGCCCTTGGGAAGTTGATACACCAAACTACCCAAAACGGGGTCCACAAAACTGTTGGATTTTCATCTTCTGGGGTTAGGGTTTTGGATTTTATTTATGATAAAAAAGGCCTTTGAAGCCTCATTGTAAAATCATATTCTCATGGATGAGATTAGCCATCACATCTCTTCTCAAAGATAAGCTACCACCATTCTAGCGAGTCTTTCACTCAGTATTTTATAGTCTTTGTACATTTTTGCTCATTAATAGAAAATTGTGTATTACTATATATCTGTGTTATGGTTGCATATATGATACATTTATGTTATAAAATTGGATATCCAAGATATCTTTGTACATTTCTTTATTATATCTCCGCTCTCATTTCATGTCGAAAATAATCCGAATCATACGTCAACCTAAAACTAAGATCATATGCAAAAGTTACGATCCCAGGAAATTGATGTACCAACTTACCCCATTGGGGCCCACATGAATTTTGGCACTTCATCTCCTAGGATTAGGTTTTTGGATGTATAGGGTTTTTTGATTACTTCTTGATGCTAAAAAGGCCTGGAGGCCTCATTGTAATGTTCTCAGGCAAATGCACATAGCCACCACATATCTTCTCATAGATTAGCTACCACCATTTGAGCAAGATTTTTTCATTTTTCATTTTATAGTTTCAACAGATTTATTTATTGAATAGTAGTTAAGTTTCACTGTATCTTTGTTATTGTTCATTGTATCTCTATGTTAATGTTATAGATCTTCATTTCATTTCGTTCCGCTCATAAATCCAGATCACCTGCCCTAGTTATGAACTCATAACCAATCATGACATGCCATTAAATTCTATATGATTGCATCAAATCATTAATTAACCTTTTTATTGTCAAGGCCCTCTGCCTTTGCCACATCTAGTGGAGTTTCATGCTCAAAATACACATCAGTTCAAATATATAATTTTGATTGAGGGAACTCTTACCTTAATTCCCTTCAAAATTTATGCATCATAAGAATACTAAGGTCGTACCTTCATGGATACCATCAATTTACTTGATGTTACATGATCCATTGGTATCTTGTAGAGGCTTGCACGCTCCCTTCACAAACCTCTCTTGTTCAACATATTACCATCCCCATTTTTCCTTCATATGGATGGTTATCATATTTAGTGGCATCATCAACATCTTCAACCATGATATAGCCCTTATTTCCTCAATACATAATATATCATTAATCACCTTAACTATCATAACATCATTATTTCAAATATAAAAATATACTACTCTAGTGTACAACATGTTATATGTATACTCAAGCATTCCCATATGCATAATGCATATTTATATGCACCAAGTGTTCACTCTCAACATGCCTACTAGTACATATGAATTCTACATCATTTCTTAGTATGCACTCTAGTAAATATTTGTTCCAACTTCTGGTGCTATATGTGTCTATCCTTAAGTCCATCTAGATTCTTGTATCCTTGTGCACTCTCTCTCTCTCTCTCTCTCTCTCTCTCTCTCTCTCAGCTCATATGTGCATTGTTTCTCCCTTATATGAAAACCTTTCAACCAAGTCCAACTTGGTCATCTTGTAATCTCAACCAATATATCATGTTGGTATTGCAACCCCATTAGTAGCTACCTTTAATTAGTAAATATTGTCCCATCTGTATCTTGCCAAAAACTTCCAACACATTGTAATGATGTACTTTATATCATTCCATCGCCTTAATGTTGTGATATATTCCAATCAGCTTAACCATTCTCATTATCAAATCCCTTGCCATTATCTCTAGTTTTTCATTGGATTTGATCAATTTTTGAATACTTCTCTTCACTTCATTGAGTAATTCCATATAAAGTCTTGATTTTTCCACTAAAGACCAAACTACTCCCAATGGAATCTTGCATTTTCCCATTGGCGGGTTTAAAGTGAATGAGCCTTCATTGTTCCATCTCTTGAATTATTTGCTCTTGTATCCTACTTCCACTTTGAAATATGATAGCATAAGTGGTTTTATTGCCTTGAATACTTCAATCATATTTACCAATTTATAGCTAGAAACTCTTCTAAGTCCTCATA
>JASDQU010191567.1:0-12282 GCA_032191745.1 Picea mariana
ACCAATAGAAATGGCATGACATGTAATAACCATATATAATAGTATTATCTGAAAATATATCATAACTCATACCGTTACCCATCAAACAATCTTGGGTCCATTACCCAAACCTGGGGCCTCCAACTTCTCATGGCCATAACTCCCTAACCGTGAGGAATTATGTGACGTTCCACATACCACCGGAAATGAAATGACAAGAAATATCCATATAGGATATTTTACGTGACAAATTCACTTTCCTTCATCTCATTATTCCACAATTAAGCATGGGTTCTATTACTCCACAAAGCATCTTCCTGTGAGTGATTTCACCATAAGGGGACCACTTTGGAGTTCATCCATATTTACTTCTTATCAACCATGAAAAAACAATAATGAGTCATATTTACATCAAACACTATTGGGTCCATTACCCAAAACTTTGTGCTACGGGTCTTCAAGGGTTGACATCAATGACAACCAACCTTAATCAACAAATCCAATCACTAATATTGATGCATTTCATACGTACAGGATCATGCCAATTCAAGCATAAGGAATCGTTTGGAAATCAAACCATAAGAAATAAATTGAACTAAGTCAGAGCCGAGAGGATCCAACAACAACAAAATCGTATCAATCCAATACATAGCCGTGTTCTGATTTTAGCACATAAATCTCCTGTACAGGTCAGATGCAATCAAAATCCAAAATGAAAATATTGATTCAATTCAAAACGGAATTGTTCCTAGTAAATCGAAGTCAACAGGATTGTTTAGAAACAAACAGAACTTAATCAGAATCAAACCCAATCGACTATCCATACATAATTGTTTCAAAAAGCAATCCAAACAAAATCGAAAACAAATCAATCATTTAGACTAAACTGAGAATAATAAAATCTCATTAACTAAATCATAGCTGTGTCCGATTTTAGCAAACAAATTTCCCACTCATGATTTATAATGAAATTGTTTTGGTAAAACGAGTGTAACAGAATCATTTTGAATCAAAACGAACAGTGCTATTGAAATCAAATCCAATCATTTATATTAATTCGAAACCAACTCATAAAACAAAATTAATATTGAAATTCATACCTGAGCAGTAAGAAAAACGCTTCGATCATGATAAGTTGGAATTGACGAAGGTTGTTTCTGCTTCAACGTTCCTAAAGACAATTGAACTGGTGGTTTTGTGTTTCTTCTCATTGGTCCGTAGCCTGTCTCTTTCTTTTGACAACATAACTTGCTCCTCTAACGATTTGATCTTCGATTGCAACAAGGGAACGTTGGTGTAATAACGCTCTAGCCACACATTACATTGGATGCATGATGGTTTCTCGAACTTTGGCATCACATGCGAGGGTTTGTACAAATTACTAGGGGTTTCCTTGTGCAGCTTGATTCCCAGGTAATTTGGGTCGTTTTTTAGGCAAGGGGGTAAGTTAGAGACATAGTCATAGGGTTTCTTAGAGCATAGGTCATGAGAATAGGGGTACTCTTCATCTAGGAAATGCTCAATATCGAAGTTCGAGTCCTTGCTCAACACTATGGGATTTTGGTCGATGTTCTGTTTAGGTTTATTCCAGGCAAGTCTTGATATCAATCGAGCATTTTTCTTCCCCCTTCTGTCGATAGTAGTATCATTGTTGTCTTTCTTTCTCATAGGTCTTTTGATGGCCTTAATATCATCTTTAGCACACGGGTTAACCAAGGCATCAGGTAAGTCCAAGTCGGGGCAAACTGAGGGTTTGATAGGGGGTAGAAGGATATGAAGTGGCACGGCCGGTCCAACCAAAGTCTCACTGACCACATCCTTGTCGATTTGAGTAGACTCTGGATTAGCAAAGCCATTTCTAGATAGAAAGGCTTACCAATTATCTCCACTAAGGTTTAAATGGTGGATGATAATGAGTCTAATCAAGCCATGATGAAAAAGGCTGCTATCATCCTTCTCGTGCTTGAATCTCTTAGACATATTGTAAAGACTACGCAAGAATTAATGTGGCATGTTCAAAGGATAGCCCATGAAATTCATTAATAACCAGAGGTGATACAGAAATACCAAGCCATACCGACCTTCACAGGTCACAAACTGTTTAACAATTACGAAAAGATCGTGCCACCTGGGTTTGAGGGTAGAAATAGGCATACCTTTGTCACAGGAAATAATCTTTCTTGATACAAATAGTAATGGCCACGACACCTCATCAACTTTGGAGTTTTTAAACCACCTTTGGCCTGTAGCTGCTAGTCCTATAGGAGAGCTTATGAATTCTTCATTCAGCTCGAGTTGTATGTCATCGACTTTATCCCTACACTCGTCAAAGGTGAGGGCGAATTGTTGGGCAACCGAAAGGTTGAAACCCTCGAACCTTTGTATAAACACCAACCAACCACTATTTTCTAAATCCTTACAGGAATTATCGAACAACAACAGAGTTTGGCTACCATTTGGCTCTATGCACACCACTGGTGCCATAGACAGGAGCACACGGTGAGCAGGGTGCACGGGTAAGGGTTTGAACAGAGTATACGCAGGGTTGATAACTCACAGGCTCACCCGAAAACTAGAAAAGGTGACCTGGGATAGGGGAAAACATTAATGAAATAATGTGCGAAGGTGGTGGAGCTAGCTCAGCCCATGTAAAACAATGATTTCCCATAGTACAACCGACGACCCATATAACGATTCAAAAATTACTATTGCGTATGTTAAAAACCATGCCATTCAATCAATCAATGAAATATATGGTAAGTCGACCAAACATTTGCACGAGCAATAGTTTTAGCATAGTTTTAAAACCAAAATAATGATTCAAAATCAACACCAAGGGTTCGATCATATGAAATATGTGTTGTATGAAATGATCACACCAAGGGTATAACCACAACGTCAATGTTTTCATGAAACCAATGTGTCAAAGAAATCGTTGAAAGAACATAGAAATCAAACCACCAATGCATCACAAACTTGATCATAAGAATATCATCACAGTCTTGTAAAAACGAAGTCATATTAACAATTAAAAAATGCCAAATGAGTAAAGATCTTGGAGCCTTGCCAACTGTGCGACTATAATTAAATTGGAAACGCAATAAACACCTAGACAAGAGTAACCAAAATAATCCAGTGACGATTTTAATGTGACTTTGAAAACAAAATTTTCATGCTTGCAGTCATGAAAACAAGAGCTCAGGTAAGTGTGCGAACGGACGAAATAATAGTGTTGTTTTATTGCAAATATTGTGATGAAAATCAAGGGTTGCAAAACACTGGTGTAGGCAGCTTATAAGGATAGGATAAAAATGTGAATTGGCTGCCAACAGGCCTGTAGCAGCTTCTTCACTTCCCTCTCCATAATAGGCAGTAGCATAGGATTGATCTATCTTAGCTTCTGCCTAAATGGCTTTGCCTCCCTTTTCAACGGGATTTTATGCTCAATGAAAGAAGTTTTATATTTTTTGAGATCCTCATAGGTCTAGGAAAACACATCAGCGAATTCCCTCAAAAGTCCAATGTATTCAGACCTCTGCTCCTTTGTCAGACTTCTTGACAATTTGACAAACTTGGGCTCACTCTTAGTGCCAATGTTGCACTGAAGAATATTAGTGTCATCCTCCGAGATTTCCCCTTTTAATGACACATCATTTCTATCAAAAAACCTTTCCAAAGGAACCAGTCCACTTGGAATATGGTTGCTGGGGAGCCACACAATGTTACGCTCTACTATTTTACTCAGAAACTTACCCCCATCAATCTCTTCTTCAGAGACAGAGTCTTGGTCGATATGCATCTCTGAAAATTCTTCAACAGTCTCCAAGAATTTATTGATCTCGAGATCATCCTCGAATACCTTCCAATGTTTTATGTTGTTAGGTATGGAGGGCCTGTATTTTACTTCTACATCATATCTGAATTTGGGCGGCAAGGGTACTTTGAAATTGCTTGCTGATGTAGCCAAGGAATCTGCCACTGTGTTCTTCTCTCTTGGGATGAAAGAAATGTTGAATGCTAAGAAGAAACTGTCAATTAAGTCCCATACCTCATTTCTGTAGCTTCTGAGTCGAGGATGCTTAGCCTGATAAGCATTTCTAATCTGTTGGATCACCAACTCTGCATCTCTGAACACTGCTACTTCCTAAATTCCCATTTCCCTTGCGATTCTTAATCCTAGGACAAGAGCTTCATACTCTTCCACATTGTTAGTAGCTTCAAATTCTAGTTTGTATGACAAAGATATGGTTTCCTGAGAAGGTGAAACAAAAAACACCCCAGCTCCAGCGCCTTCCTTGGAAAAGGCTCCATCAAAGAACATTTTCCAGACGGGGGTGATGGAGGGAGGAAATTTATGGGAAGTGGTGGGCATCTTTCTGAGTTTTAGAGGAGGCTCGTGAGCATTAGTGATTTTTAGTACACTGGAACCTAAATCAGTGTCCAAGGCAAAAATGGGAAGGTTGGTAGGGTTGGCCTCATCACTAATTATATAGGCTAGTTGGGCTTCCCTGTATAGCCTCCTATGTTCTCCTCCAAACACTGGGATAGTAGCATATGTGAGGTCCATCTACAAAGTTCCCCCCAGTCTTTTTATCCAATATCTTGATAACAACATACCGAACTTGGGGGGGACATCAACCACTACAACATCCATGACCACACTTTTCATGGGCAACTGAAACAAGGTCACGACCGGGTCTTTGATAACTCCTAGACATTAAAATTTTCTGGAGTCAAAGGAATAAAGGTAATGATAGGCTCGGGTGACTTCTAGCCCTAACTCTTCCATGACATTTTTGTGCATGAGGTTGTGAGAAGCCCCCGAATCCATCAAGCAGTTGTGCAGTACCTTGTCATGTATGTTCAAGGAAGTGTAGAAGGGAGGGTATGAGTCATTCCTGTCTTCTACCATAGGACCTAGAATAACTACAGGCTTTTCATCTTGCAAATTGATGGAGTCTGTGGGAAGGCATGAGACCTCAGATTGTAAAATCTTAGAGAAGCGTTTCTTGAACCCTTCATGTTTAATCAATTCGATTAGGGGCATAGATATTCTAATATTTTGAATTTCATGCTCAAAATTAAAAGATGTTAGTTTCAGGATTTCTCTTATTTCAGGAACATGACTCTAGACTATGGGAGAGAGGGGTCGGGGCTTCTTACCTTTGTGACTTTTTGCTACTTCATTAGAAGGTTTCTCTGTCCTAGTGAACTTCTCAGGAACATCAGGTGCTACCATCTTTTTCTTAGACCTCAGATCATACCTGCCTTGGCTACCACAAGCCTTATCTCCCTTGCTCAGTTCATTTAGCTAACTTTCCATGAGAGAATCCTCATTTACTGATTGAGTGAGATGAGGAAAAGGAGGAGTGTCCCCGAAGCAATTGATTTCAGGATCAAGATCATCTGTTTCCCCTTCTTCCCCCTTGGCCACAAAATTGTTTTGAAAAGGGGCCTAAATTTTTTGGTCTTCTCTGTCTCTTCCCCTCTCTCTTTGCACAGTCGGGGAAGTAATATTGTTTGGCCTCCTAAAAACTCCTTTGTTTTCGGTGTTTTGAGGGCCCTTGTATGCTTGCATCCCCTCCACCTTCATTCTCTCCATCTCTGCAGATAGAGACTTCACCATCTTGGTCAGTTCATCCACTTGAGGGTGGGGCACCGATGGGCCAGAAGTTGAGGCTTATGATCTTCCCTTTATTCTATTTTCATCGGCCTTGTTCCTTAGTCTATCAGCTGCTAATACATTGGATTCCACTTCTATGGCGACATATTGCATTTGAGCTAAGGAGGTGGCTCTTCTTTCTCTCAATAAAAGGCAGAAATCGGGGCCAAATGCACTAGCATAAGAAATCTTGGTCGAGGCTTCTGAGGGTTTTATTTCGGCAGGAAGTTTATTATACATCTTATTGAATCTCTTGGAGAAGTTAGAGACAGAATCTCCTTCCATATTCTTCAAAGACCCGAACTCTGTCATGTAATACATGAAATCCTTCCTATCTCCCCACTGCCTCAGGAAAGCGTTGTCCAGGGCTTTGATCCCAACAATAGATCTGGGGGAAAATCCTCTAAACCACTTCCTCACCTCACCATCTAGGCTCTGGATGAAGACTCTCATCGAGACATCTTCATTTCAATGTTCAGGTTGTCTGCATAACTGTAGAAAGTAGCCAGGTGATCTTTCGTAGTTATGTCCCCTTCCTCAGTGAACTTGGGCATATACTTCAAGTAATCTCCAGTAGGGAGAGGATTCATAAGATGGGGTAGGATTAAGGGAGCATATCTGGCAGTGACTATGGCATCCATTCTATTTAGAAGGGGATTAGCACCAGCCATAGGAATATTAGGTGGAGGAGAACTTGGAGGAGAAGGAGTTCACGAAGGGGCTACTGGGACTGAGTCTTGAAGTGGAATGGGAAACAAAAGGGGATTTAAGGAGAAGGATAACAGGCTCAAGTCAGTAGATGCTCCTCTTTGTGCAGGAGTGGTAATAGTAATAAGAGGAGGAGTGGTAAACATAGGAGTGGGGAAATCTTCTGCGGTCCTGGGTCTACACCAAAGTACAGCTTTAGAGGAGAGGGGAGTGACAAGGATTTCTCCCTTCAATCCTAGACCAGGAGGGGAAAACTCAGCAGGAACACTCCAGAAATTCAGGAAACGGGAAACCCCAGAAAAAGGTCTGTTAAGAAACTAAGGAGGAAAAAATGGAGTTCCTACAGAAGGAGATGGCAGATTTCCTGGTTTAGCGGTGGAAGCTTCTTCTTCAGAGGCCTTTCCTTTTTTGAGAACCACCTCCGGATCGGTTTTAGGTGTAGAAAGAGGTAGCTATGGATGGGACCGTGTGTGTCTGCCTCTGAAAGCCATAATCAAAATGGTAGGTTCGCCACATTGGAGTCATCACAATGGAGTCGCAAGGTGCACAGTAGAAATCTTCAAAGGCTCTGATACTTGATGCACCTTCAAAATCAGAGGCTCAATGTCGTTCAATCCCAGGGAAAATCTTCAACTTCATCCCCAGCAATGGCGCCAGAAATGTTAGCGTCAGAAGTCACTCCTGGATTGCTTGCAGGAGCAGAGCCCAATGCCCATAATTTTTATGTCACGATAGTTTTTAACGGGTGATCAAATGGGTAGAGACTCGGGAAGATATCATTCTAACTTAGGGAATGGGTTAGGTATGTAAGGAACAAAGGAGGTCTTGATCTAACTTTAGTCAATGAGTTGATCAAAAGATGAGCAGATGGAAGACTTGATAAGAAGAGTGAGAAAACTACCTCAGGCAATAGGCCTTTCAATACTTTGTAGAAGAAAAACTCTGAATGCAAGATCCTCTTGGTTCAGGGCTTCAAGAAACTAAAAGGGGGACTTGACTGGATCCTCCAATTCCAAGTCGTTCAGTGCTAAGAAAATCACAGAGACCGATTAGAAACAACGCAATTGTTACCGTGATCCAACCTACATCATCCTATAACAGTTACAACTCGATTGGATCCTCCAATTCCGAGCTTCTCTAATACAGTGTAAACAAAGACGTGAAAGAAACTGACATTCATAAGGCAAGAAGTCTCAAAAGTCCACTCATAACCAGGAATAATAGTGCTTCATTAAAATTTTACAACCGGGAGCCTTGCTCAACCATTGATGATTACAAAATACAAAGACTGAGTCTATATACTCAGAAACATTCACCTAATAGAGGCATGCTCAGTCATCCAAGGCTTGGTGTCCCTTCAGTCAAATTTGGATGGATATTCTTCATCAGACGCCACCTTAACTGCGCATGGCTCCTGCAAGGGGAGTAGCTGAGCCATTAAGTACAGAGTTAGCATGTGCAGACCTCTCTATCTAGTCGAGGACTCGGCATGGCTTCTTTGAAAAAAATCGGTACACAGGACCCTCTCGGGCCGATAGCTTACCAGACCCTCCATACCTTATACTTAATGAATGAGGAGAGGTTTCAACCACCCCTTCTCACCTTCATTTACTCCAAGTGAAAACTAGGATTGAGGTTGAATCAGATGGCACCTGGAGATCGTGATGATCCCCTCTGTGACTAAACTTGACGCCTTTGGCCCCTCTTGCACAGCTCTTTTTATTTCCCAAGTGACCACGGGCTGTGAACCTACATTTATTCTCAATGGTTCTTTCAGCGTTCATGAATAGGAAGGAGTTGATCCTTGCTTATCATAGTTGCGATGAGTGAAATGGCGAGATGGCTTAATTGGGTACCACACATCCTTCTTAGATCTGATGGTCCTAAACTTACTTGGCGATACTGTGGGCCTGGGTCTTAGACGCTCTTGGAACTTCACACCTCTGGGTGAAAAGGCGAAGAGCCTAATTGCGCACCAGGTGTCCCCTTTGGATGGACGGCTGAGACTGTGGGCCTGACTCTGGGCGCTTTCGGCACTTCAGGGTTCTGGGTTTCAAGATCTAGAACGACATAGAACCCTCACCCTTCGAACTCCTAAATGATGAAAAGATGACGTGACTAGATCTCACACCATGTGTCTTTGGATGGACGACTGCTATTCTTTATTGCATGAAATATGGGTGCTATTTGTCATGCTAATCTCAGCGCAACTCCGCTAACCACGATTTCCCACCGACCGCCAATCTTCTCTTATGGATGAATTCGGACCATCGACAATATAATCTCGCCTGCTTACTTGCTTGGAAGCCTAAAATGAGATTTTTCCATGCTATGCTTAGGCGCTTCTTGTGCAACTTGCAGATCTGAATACTCTTGTGCCCAGGACAAGAAATGTTACTAACACCTTCAAAAAACAATTTACAAAGGTTCTTACAACTCTTAGCTTCTTCTCTACAACTCTCCTTAGCAACAATAGAAAATAATGTTCAACAACCTTATTTGGGCATAGATTACATATATTTATACATGGAGGAGCTTCTTGAGCCTTCCTACCGACTACACTAGTGTTATCATGTCATAATTTAAAACATTTTCCCACTAGGGTTTATTATAATAAATGACATTTAAAACCCAGATATGAGTCATTTCTCAATATATGTACAATCCCTCAACTAATTAAGATAATTACGATCTTTAGTGGCCTTATGTAATGGCTCTTGGCTCAAAATAAAATCTTTAATTATAATTCTTTCAAAATAGAAATGACTAACGCATCACCCCTACCTCAGTAGGTTCTTCTTGACCTCTCGATCTAAGGACCATTCTTAATCTCCCCTTGAGCCGAAATGACTCTTCGATTCCTAGTTGGAATATTCATACTTGTAACCACAGGCCCTTCTTAGGAGCTGCACTTAAGAAAACAAGCATTAGACACAAACTCTTACCCATGTGACCAACCAATGTGACCACAACCTTTATATGAAAAGGTATTTTGTGAATCATGATTTCAGGGGTATTGGCATGATACAAATCCAACACTTCACATCAACAAAACCCTGAAACCCGATGTGGGACCTCTCCCGAGGACCAGATCTGACGGTCTTGTGCATCCTCCTCAATCGACAACCAGAATCATGTCATGACTTCACATTTCATGATATCGGGACTATTTGTCCAACTCCTGACTTTTGAAATGCCAATATCTAAACTCAAGAGACCAATGACTCCCATTGATCTAGATCCAATGGATACTATTCCTCCTGGGCTTGTGAGCACTGAAAGGTTATCATCCTTATCATTCCCACTGATCTACTAGATCCAACGAATCACAAAATTTTAGTAATCCTCCCTCCAAGAAATTCCACCATCCGTTCATATTTTAAATGGCTCCAAGCCAAAGGACTTGGCATCAATTATTCTAGGGTCAACCTCTATGAGGTGACTTCAACCTTCATCGTTTCTTCGAATCCCTCGAAGTCTCTATCCCTTTTGAGCTTGGCTTCTACTGCAAACTCAATAATTCCAAGGTTTCTTTGCACACACTCCTTGTGGCACTCATGATAACCTCTGGTTATCTGACGTATTCCCCTTCTGTGCACTCCTTGCAACATAAATCCTTCAACCCCTCACTTGGGTTGGAAAAGTATAAGACTTCAACCAGCTTGTGCACTCATTGCACGTCTCTGTGCTATACTCATACTTCTACTGGTATGAGAACGATATCTTTCTTGAGCTTTTCTGAGGTAAAAATCATAACCTGTCAATGCACACTTTGCACGACCTTCACTGCACCCATTGTAGGAATTATTAAGATGAGAAACAATTGAAACTCATTCTCTCCCTCTCAAAGACTTCATACATTCAACCATGAAATCATACATACACACAACATTGAAACAAATGCATAACAAAGCATATAAGCAAACTGTAAACATATCATTAAGAGATGCAAACATAAATCACCACAACACCATGAAACTGAATTAAATCCTTTTCATATTAATTCCAGTACTTCTGTACATTGGTTCAATAGCAACAACTATATACTTATACAACTTTCTATTCTTCCCTACTCTCCTATTCTCTTGCTCTACAACTCTCTAATTATTACAATGAGAATCATCCTACAATACATGTGAGGAAGCTTTCTAGAGTTTTCCCTCCTACAATCTAATCTATCTAATCAAAATAAAAGATACAACTACTTTACATTTAATACAATAAATGCCTCAAACAAACAGATGAGAGAAACCGTTCAAGATTTGTATTACAACTCAAAACATAAATGTGAATGCATCCTTTCAAGATATTACATTAATGTCTTATCCTTTCAAATTAAAAATTCTTTCAAAATGTGCATTGGTGCATATCTAGCTATCCCCCGCTCTTGCGCTTTCTTTGCTGGCTTGCTTACGATGCTCCTGCACCATACTCCTCTGGATGAAAAATTCATGAACTCCTGCACCGTGTGTCCATGTTTTTGGATCTCTGCTTGGCTTTCCCAGCTGACATCCTCAATCGGGTGTCCCTTCCATTTGACCAAATACTCAAAATATGTCTTTCTCCATGTATTTTTGCTAACTCTTTGATCAATGACCTTTTCCATCTGCAGATTTTCAGCTATAGGAAGTTGTTTAACCCATTGAATTTATTTATGATATTCTTCTTCTCCTTTTTCTGAGAGTGTTTTATCAGTGACCTCAAGGATGAGATTTAGGCCCATGTCCTCATGGCTTGACCTCAAAGTTGGGTGGAGGCTACTAAAAGAGATAAATAAGCACAATAGGTTGTATCTTCTCAAAACCGAAAACCCTCCTTTATCCCTCGCCCTAAACCAGTAAATCCCACTACTCCATCTGCTCCACTAAAGATCCAAAAATTGACCAGGGCTAAAATGGCTGAATGCCAACTTAAAGGCCTTTGTTATAACTGTGATGACAAATATTTCTTGGGACACAAGTGTAAAGAACAAAAGATTTTTATGGACATCTATGAGGATATTTCGAAAGAGGATGTAGAAACTCCCCTTGTGTTCGAGTCACCTGAATCCACTGACATAACCCCTCCCTCAGACCCTCCCAAAGTAGAATCGATCATTTCCCTCAATGCTCTCACTAGCTTCTCTACTCCCCAAACCCTCAAGCTAATTAGTTACATCAAGCATCGAAAGGTCATCATTCTGGTTGATAGTGGTAGCACCCATAATTTTATTCATCGCCACATTGCCCAAGAAACTCATTACTACATCCATGCCATCAATAATTTCCAAATCATGATTTCCAATGGTGGTTCCATGAAATGTGGAGGGTTTTGCAAAAATGTGTGTCTCCAAATTGGTGACTACCACCTGAAATCCATATGTTTTCTATCGACATGGGAAATTATGACATTGTGTTGGGTGCAGATTGGCTAAGGACTTTAGGTCCCATTCTCATGGATTTTAAAGACTTAACCATGCAATTCAACCAGGAGGACCACCAATATAAGTTCCAAGGCATCATCATTGGGTCACCTAAGATCATTAGTTCCCATCACATGGAAAAGCTGCTCAAAAAAGGTCATTCTGGTTTTATTGCCCAACTCCATGCCATACAAGCATCAGAGACACCCTTAGTCCCGCAAGACCTCCAAGCCATCCTTTATAAACATCAATTGGTCTTTTCCACTCCCCAAGGACTCCATCCTTCCTCTGGTGTTCATGATAATTCCATTCCCCTTGTACTCAAAATCCTTCTTCCCAATATCCGTCTGTATCGTCACCCCTTTTCCCAAAAAAATGAAATTGAGAAAATGGTCCAGGAACTACTTAATGCAGGCGTTATCTGCCCTAGTATGAGCCACTACTCTTCTCTTGTGGTCATGGTCCTAAAGAAAAAATGTTCTTGGTGAATTTTTCCTGACTTTCGTGCCCTCAACAAACTTACCATCAAAGA
>JASDQU010191568.1:5323-23837 GCA_032191745.1 Picea mariana
GGGGAATCTATTTTATTGGACCTTTTGTACTAGAAAAGAAGAAGACACTTTCAATATGTAATTATGGGCATAGATCTATTCACGAAGTGAGTAGGCGTTCAGGTTGTTGGATTGATAATTGTGTAAGAAGCTACAAATTCTCGTTTGAAAAAATATTATGTCACTATGGATGTCTGGTACATACATCTTTTGATCTAGGGGCCCCCTTCTTTGCAAACACTTATAAATGGTTGATCGGATATTTAAGGTTGTTGATTAGAAGAGTATTCTATACTACCCTAGCAAAAATGTCCTAACGAAGAGTATGAGCAAGGTATTTGCATCCATACTCACAAAATATGTGACTTGAAGAGATTAGACTACAATAATTGACTTGATGTTATTCTCTTGGAACATAGGACAACATGGAAGAAATGATAAATGTAAAAACCTTTGACAAATAAGCAATAATGCCGATAGAAAACTAGGTGTTATCCTTGTAAATAGAAGTAACATAGAGGATATAGACAACAAAATATTTTTAAAAATGATTGGAAGAATTGGAGAGACTAGAGAAGAACATGCTTTGTGAAATATTTAAATGAGAAATGATCAATATTATGGTGAAAAGTTATGATGCAAACATGATCAAGAAGTAAGATTTTGAAGATGGCATGCTGAATGACACTGAACCCATTCAGCTCTAATGTTTTCTGACATTCTTCCCCACAGACTTATAATGAAACAAATATCTATTTTTTGTTCACTGAGAAGACCCGCAAACCCTTTTTGAAGCGTCGTTATTATAGAAAACTTGTCGCAACATCCGTCAAATGAAACATATTTATAGATTTTGTAACATCACAATTCCGACGTAAAAAAGTCCTAAGTGACCGTTGGTATTTTGACTTGGTGAACATACTAAGGTGACCTTTGGAGGGGAAAACCTAGTTTCCAAAATGTCACAATTGCGACATATATCTTCACAAACGTGGCAAGAGAGACGTTCTAGTGGAAAACGTGGCAAGAGAGACGTTCTAGTGGAAAACGTGGCAAGAGTGATGTTAACGTGGCAAGAGAGACGTTAACGTGGCAAGAGAAACATCAACGTGGCAAGACCGACGTTATCGGGCAACATGAATTTTTTTTTATTTTTAAATTTCCTCTATTTTGCGATAA
Organism: Picea mariana; assembly: GCA_032191745.1. Classification (NCBI taxonomy): domain Eukaryota; kingdom Viridiplantae; phylum Streptophyta; class Pinopsida; order Pinales; family Pinaceae; genus Picea; species Picea mariana. Next base: position 6,482 of record JASDQU010191568.1, read on the forward strand.
TATGGACAATTTTGTCCATAACGCCGCAAATAAAACGTCGGAATTTTTACAATATGTACTAGTGATACCTACTTTCATCCATTAAAGGCGATTTGAACTCATCCTATACAAAGAACATGGCCTCGGATTTCCTCGAGCCATCAAACATTTAATAAATTTAAATTTTAAATTTGAGGAAAATGAGAGTGTTTGTTATAACCCTAAATTGCACCATACATGCATACCTAGCATCCGGCCCTCTTACTTGCTATTTTTGCCAAGCCATCACTGAGAAACTCTTCTTAAAAAAATATTTTTGAATATGTACGTACCTTGCACCACTACTTCCCATGTACACATGCTTGATGCACCAATACAACTCACGTATGTACACTAGATGCATCATTACAACCCACGTATACCCACAAATGTTGAAAAAATTAAAAAGTTGCAAGGAATTCGTTGAGATTACGAGCTATTGGGTAGTTTCCCAACTGTCCCACCACTTATAGCCCGTCACCCAATTGAATAACCATCCTTTTGTCATATAAAAGGAGGTGTTGGGGTCTCATTCCAAAGCCAGGCATAAGAACAATGAAACTCTGCCCGTTTCACATCCCCTCCTTGCCCCAAGAATTTTCAAGCACCTTGTGAGATTTACATCCAAATTTCCCATTTTGCCTTTTTTCCTCAACTGTAAGCCTATGCCACTTCCTTAGAAGAAGTGTGAGAGGAGAAAGATACACGGAGGCACAATTGGAGCTTGGAGATGAGCCTGGACCAGGTTCGAGGAGCAGTCACCAATCTCATTGTAAGTAAACATTGTGATATCAATAAAAGGAATACTTTTTCTGTCTCGAAATATGATGTGTCAAATATCTATGTGTGATTTATGTTTTATATTGACATCTAAACCATGATTTATATATGGGATGCATGTTTGTATTTCCCTGTTTATCTATTGGTGAATGCAGGTTGGCCTTGGGAGGATATTTGTAGTCAGTGGAGCAATTGAACACGAGAGGATCGACACCAGATGCAGAGTAAAAGGTAAAGTTACTAGATATTTTCACTTTGTATTTCATGCATGAATGTGGGGTATATTCGGGGTAGTCTAAAAAGTAGGAGACTTTTAGATGGTTATATCTGCTTACATGTTGAACCGTAGTGTAGTCCATAGGGGGGTTTTCCCGCTATATCATAATTGGCGACCATATTGGGGAAGCCTCTAGGGTTTTAGGAGATGTTTTGGGTGCTTGATTGGTTTTATTAGCTTTTGAGTTTCTATGAGTTTGCTGAGTCTTTAAGGGGTTCTGGTCACTTGTTGGTGCCATACAACTTCTCCCTACCTTGTCAGTTAGTCTATTTGTTTTCTTTTTTGAAAATTTACAGAGGTGTACACGAGACTATTGTGGTACAACATGCATACATACACACCTTCTTTATAGACAACCCGCATACATACGTAGGATGCTTAAGCATCAATAGTGTACCTATGCCAAGAAACTGTTTTTAAGAAGAGACAGTCAACCTCTTCCTTGATTGAGGTTTTACTTCTCAAGGTTTCTTGATTGAGTCTAGTGTCTTTGTTTTTACAGTCAAATCTTGGGTTAGATTTCAGTTTACTTGTCTTCTTATGTTTCCTAGCCTTTTTCCTTATTTTTAGCTTGAAAGTTTAAGAAAAATGGGTTGCCATAAATTGTGTATTCATTAGTTTCTTTTAGAATCTTTTGTTATTTCTGCTTTGACTGGAAGAAAATATGAAAAAAAACTTAGCTTGTTGGGTCTCTTTCTTTCTTGGCATTTGCTTTGCATTGTTATTTGAAAAAGGAAAAAAAATTAGCATAGTGTTTTGTTTTCTTCTCATCTTAAACGCATTTCAAAAGAAAATAAGAAAGATAACCCTTCTTTGCTAGTGTTCTTGTAAGTTTCATAATTTTTCGCAAGAGTCTTAACAACATCAGTTGCACTACCACACCCATTTTGAGTTAAACAAGCCATTTAAAAAAAACGCTAATTAAAATTAATTAGAATTTATGTTTGTAGGGTCAATCAACTAGTCTAGGCTAGAGCCTTGAATTAGGTTGGAGAGGAAAATCTTCAAGGCTTATAAACAAACATTGGAGTCAGAGCTAGGGCATGTAAAATTCCAGTGACATGGAAGTTATTAGGGACCCCCTTCTAACATAGGGGCTAAACACGAGGTCACGTGCGGAAAGGTAGCGGAGATAACCCCTCCAAAGTCAGACCAAGCGTAGTGGGAACTCATATTGAGGACTTGTCGTGGGATACTATCGGTTGCATTTTCCTACAGAGCTTCATGGACCCCAAATCCATTTTGGATACTTAGTTGTATTCCAGACCACTTGCTTTTGATACCCTTCATAGGTTTCAGGCTTGTTAACATGGTCATTGCATTCCATCCGACTGTCGACTGTACCCACCTAGTGACTGTTCGTGAGCTGGAAACTTAGTTGACTTTTTTATAGGGACTTACACAGGTGACTACGAGGGTATACCGTGGTACCTACGGTAGACGTCGGGTCAAAATTTGTAGAGTATACCCGGAGGGTGCTTCCGTGTTCAAGTTGCAATTGCACAGGTAATTTTCTTTAGTGTTGGCTGGCGTAACTGTTCTTCCTACTAGATAGTGGTCTGCTTGATTTTCCTTAAGGGAATTTTAGTGTGTGCTCCATGCTCCCTAGTTTTCCATATTCAGTTAGTCAGTCATTGATTTGGGTCTCTAAACTAAGGTGGTAGACCGCCCACTCCTCCGTTTGTGAGGACTTTTTCAGTCTTCCGCCTAGAAATGTTGAGCCACCTATTTATAGGCATTATTTTGATAACATTGGTTCGCCGCAGTCAGTGTGTGAGACTTTTACAGACTTGAACGATCTCTCAAGGGGAGAACTTGTGCATAAGATATTCATGGCTAAATTTCCCCATGATACCAACCAAGGAATCCCTTTGCAAGGGGATTCTTGTAATTTTCCTTTCTTCGGAAATGTTGGTGTCCCTTTGATGGCCACTTTGTACATTCCTAAGTTGAATGTGGGACTACCAGTTTGGTTGGGTACCATTCCAAATGTCCCGGATTATCTTGACGCTTCTTAGTTAAGAGACTTATGTCATGGGCACCATGTTGATGTTCCTTCATCAACAAAGTGTTCTCCTCATCCTTCTCCCACCTCTAGTGAAAGTACATTTACTAGTAACCAGAAGTCTAAATGAAGTAGAAAGAGGAAGAATAGGAAGAAGAAATCACCAACCTCTTCTAGTCATGTTGGAGAAATCGTCAACCCTTGCAAGTCATGTTGAAGAACAACACCCAGCCTCTGCAAGTCATGATGGGGGAAAGCACCCAGCCTCTGCAAGTCATGTTGGGGGGAAAAGTCTAGTCACTGTTAGTCATACTAGCGATAGGTCTGTAGCCTCTGCGAGTCATGTTATCGACCCATCACCAACCTCTACAAGTCATGTTGGAGATGTGAAAGAAACCACTGCTAGTCATGCTGGGGGCATTGATTCTGTTGAGAAACCTAGACAGACGGGATGTAAGCCTAAGTTCCCTTGTAAGATTTGCAAGGGAGATCACCTTACTCATTTATGCACTGGCCTTCCAGAGGTATGAATATTGTGGTCCCTATATGCAAGCTCTTCTGATTCTGAGTCTTATGAGGATTCCTCATAGTCTATTCAACCTTTGGTTGATGAAGTGGTCATGTTGATGCAGTCTTCATATGATCCCACTCCTGTTTTGGAGGGTTATGTGCCTTTAGACCATGTTGTCTTGTAGCCTATTCAACTAGTGGTTGAGAAAGTGGTCACGCCGATGCAATATTCAGCCGATCCCACTCCTCTTTTGGGGGGTGATGTGCCTGTAGACCATGTTTTCTCATAGCCTATTCAACCAGTGGTTGAGAAAGTAGTCACGCTGATGCAGTCTTTGGCTGATCCCACTTTTCTTTTGGAGAGTGTCGAGTCTACCAAAGTGGTCACACTGATGAAATATCTGGTTGATCCCACTCTTCTCTTAGGGAGTGATGTGTCTATCGACTATGTTTTTAGCATTTCCAGTTACGTACTTTCAGAACAGGGGACATTCCTTTCGCTTCGAGCACACCCCCTACAAGCCCTGGGATGGTTTCCTTTGATTGGAATGACCTTGTTGAGCCTCATATTCCTTCTTATGCACCTTTTCAAATAAGGGTTGAAGTTAATTCGACAAACATTTATCGATGTATTGTGGATGAAGGAGCCTCTGCAAATATTTTATCCTCCTTGGTTTGGAAAGTCTTGGGATCTCCCGAGCTTATGTCTACTTCACATGAGCTGTTGCATTTTGACATATGTCCTAGTGAATATTTGGGGGTTCTTCCTTAGTTTCCTATCTCATTGGGTGGGAATACTTTCCTTTTCGATGCTTTAGTGGTGCAAGGCCCATTAGATTTCACTATACTACTCAGGCGTGATTCTGTATATGCTATGAATGCTGTGGTGTCTAGACTCTTTCGGGTGATGCATTTCCCTCACAATAGAAGCATTGTCACGATCGACCAGATGGCATCTGATAATCACCGTCCTAATTCAATGTTATTTCAGGCTACCCCTTTATATGTTCCTAGTGTTTGTGTAGATTCTACCATGCCACGGGTTAATTATGTGGCATCTTATCCTCAGTGTTCAATTGATTTTGAGAAGGAACCCGTGCAATCATGTTTGCCTTCTCAAGACTTGGTCTCAGCAATTGATCTATTGGTTTATCCAATGGGGCATGGGATCCCTTGCTTCCCCCTCTTGGTACAAGTGATCTCATCAAGATTACTTGAGACAAGTAATCTTCTGGAGTCTTCTTTAATCCCTTTTCAGACTCTCTAAACATGAAAATATTGTCAAGCGATCTTGTTTCCCTTCATGCTCGCCAAAATCAAATTTGAAGACACGTCTGTCTGGCAGTATTTTACCCCTCTTTCAGTCCGGATGGTCAATTGTATGAACAAAGGTATACTCTAAGAAATTCGGTTCACTAGAAGAGTATTCTCTATTATAATTTAAACCCTTTTTCAGGCCCGAGGGACTAAAATTATGAAAAAGGAACCCCCACAGAGTCCATAATTAAGCTCTTTTCAGACTACCTAAAATTGAAAATATCGCAAGTGACCTTGTTCTTTCACACTCGTTAAACTGTTCCAGAAGAACATCCCCTACGGAGTCCATAGTTAATCTCTTTTCAGACTCCTTAAAATTGAAAAGATCGCCAAGTGACCTTGTTCTTTCACACTCGTTAATTGGTTCAGAAAAAAATCTATTGGCATAAGTTTACCCCTTTTTCTGGCCTGTAGATTAAGTAGGAAGAAGTTACACCTCAAGAGATTCATCTCGCCAGGAGAGTTATCCTCAATAGATTTTATACTTTTTTGGGCTAAGGAGACTAAACCTAGAAAAAGGTTGTGAGCCCATAGTTAAGCTCTTTTCAGGCTCTTTAAAATTGAAAAGATTGTCGAGTGATATTATCTGTGTCAAGCTCATTGAAATGGTTTTGAATAGACATATTTTCGGTGCAAGTTTACCCCTTTTTCGAACCGATTAGACTATTTTCGAAAAAGGCACCCCAACAAAGTCTTCTTTTATGCTTTTTCAAACTCTCTAAAAATGAAAAACCACCGAGCTTACCTTCTCTGGGCTCATTCAAATTACATTGAAGGGGGTTTTCATTGTGTCTTATTAATCACATTTTCATCTCGACGTCTTTGGCCTAATGCCAACTCCATGATGTTCTCAACTGAACCTTTGAAGCATGCCTTATACGGAAGCCTTGTAGCACTTTACCTTTGTGTCTTGACACCTTGACCCATGGAGGGATTTTCCTGCACATGTCTCCTTGCTCTGAGAATTAGCGTGTTCCTTGCACTTGGAACTAATATGCTTGCGACACTCATTCCTCCTTTTCAACGTATCATTATTTTATTCTTTTTCAAGCTCTTTTAAAATATTGAAAAAGACAAAAAAAATCAAATATACCCCAAAAAGAGGATGAGAAAAATATTTTCTTTTTATGGCAGCACAATGAGTCGCCCTTGGAAAAAGCACATCCTTCCGTTTGTTTTTCAAGATATGGGATCTAATATGACCTTAGGAAGTTGTTCTCGCTACATAGAGTTGTGTCCTCCTCAATTTGGTTATTCTTCCAAAGACATGGAGAGTTTGCGTTGCCTCCTGCATCGTGAACTTATGTCAATGTCATGCTGCCTGAGGCTCATCATCTGTGGTGCTATTGTCCAAGGGAATTTTTACCCAATGTGAGTTGGCCTCTCTACAATTTTTTTTCTTGACCTCATGCCCTACCATACCAAAATTCCAATCAAGTCCTTGTTCAAAATCAATGAAGTTCTCTTCCTGATCACCAAGATCCTCTGGTCTGTTCCCAATGAGCCGTCGAAGACCTCTGGGTAGTGAAGTCATACACCCAAATTACACTCCTACTCAAGTTTTGAAGATCCTAAAGTTTTTTTTGAGCTCTGAAGGCCTCATCTCCAGCTGTCAGGCGTCATTGGCTTCTTGAAGATGGATACTATACATGTATATCTTTGATTTTGAGATGTAGATCCACTATGTATTGATTGCGGCTACACTTAATATAGTATATGACATGAATATATGGTGTATTTGATTGGCATCCATGATTTATTTCATTCTGAGCATGGGTATGCCCACCTCAGTGAGACAATTATTATTTTTGCAGATGGCACCTCCCGAACTTTGGTCCATGGCTCACTTGTTTCATACATTGGTGAAGATTTGTAATGTATTTAGACCATTAGATTCTCTTTTGACCTCACACATTAGGGGTCATCTGTTATAACCCTAAATTTCACCATACATGCATACCTGGCATCAATCCCTCTTGCTATTTTTTCCAAGCCATCACTCAACAACTCTTCTTAAAAACACTATTTTTGAAGATGTACGTGCCCTGCACCACTAATTCCTACATAAACACGCTTGTTGAACCACTAGATATCACGTATGTATGCTATCTGCACCATTACAACCCGCGTATACCCACAAATGTTGCAAAAATTAAAAAGTTGCAAGGAATTCGTTGAGATTAAGGGCTATTAGGTAGTTTCCCAACTGTCCCACTGCCCATATTCCATCACCCAACTGAATAACCATCCTTTTGTCATATAAAAGGAGGTGTTTGGGTCTCATTCCAACGACAAGCATAAGAATAGTTAAACTCTGCCCGCTTCACATCCCCTCCTTGCCCTAAAAATTTGCATCCACCTTGTGAGATTTACATCAGAATTTCCCATTTTTCCCTTTTTCCTCAATCATAAGCCTATGTCATTTCCTTAGAAGAAGTGTGAGAGGAGAAAGATACACGGAGGCATAGTTGGAGCTTGGTGAAGAGGATATCGGACCAGGTTCAAGGAGCAGTCGCCGATCTCATTGTAAGTAAACATTGTGATATCAATAAAAGGAATACTTTTTCTGTCCCAAAATATGATGTGTCAAATTTCTATGTTTGATTTATGTTTTATATTGACATCTAAACCATGATTTATATATGAGATGCATGTTTGTAGTTCTCTGATTATCTATTGGTGAATGCAGGTCATCCTTGGGCTGAGGTTTGCAGTCAATAGAGCAATCAGACACGAGAGGATTAACACCGGACGCAGAGTAAAAGGTAAAGTTACCAGATCTTTTCACTTTGTATTTCATGCATGAATGTGGGGTATATTTGGGATAGTCTAAAAAGTAGGAGACTTTTAGACGGTTAGATCTGCCTACATGTTGATCCCTAGTGTAGTCCATAGGGGGGTTTTCCCTCTATAACAGTGTTGATGCCTATCTCCCTTATTGAATGTGCACTGATGTGATAGTTTTTGGCACATTCTTGAGGTGGAGTGATGCTCTTGCATCATACTCCACTACTGGTAAAATCATGAGCTCCTCTTCTCTACTATTGAAACCCTCCTGGATCCCAAACTTGACTTTGGAGCTGTCCATCTACTCCACTGCCATGATGCTGCTACCACTGTAGGTCCTCCTTTGTCCAACTTCCCTCTACTACTAAATTTACTTTGTATTGACTTCAACATCAACCTCCTTATCTTTTCGATCTCCTCGTCCAACTGGCTCACGGGATGGATCTTGTTTTGCATCTTCTTCTTCTGCTACATATCCTCTTCACATAGATCAATGGGAAGATCGATATTATCTCCCATGCTGATTTCATATCTTATGGCCTCAACTTGCCACTCCACTGCAGGTTCAACTTCTACAGCCTCCTCACTGAGATGTTGCCCAACTATCTCCTCTAATAAATTATTTTCTGTCATCTCTACCCCTGCTTGCACTGGCACAAGTCCAACTTCATCCAGCTACTCCTCTGGCTAGAATTTCTCCTCACTATGCATGAATTCATCCTCCTAGAAGTCTTCCTCTATGTCTGGATGGCATAGCCAATCCTCCAACAATTTGAATTCTTTCTCCCATGAAGTGAGCATTTGACTAGTATGCTCCTCTTCCTTCATCTCCTCTTGGGCATATGCCAATTTCTGCTCCATGACAGTCCTTGCTGGTTGTCTCTCCTCTGCTGCAACTGTAACACATGTGATGACCTTGACTAGGCTACTTGGAAAGAATATTCTGATTCCTCCAATGGTCATAATGGATTTCTAATTCTCCTCCTCTGTGTTACTGAGGTTTTTCAGAATGCCTCAACCACGTCTTCAACTCTTGGCACTGCCACTTGGAAACTATTTGTTGGATAGGACACTTTACTCTACGTTTCAAGGGCCACTCATATTTACAGCCTCCTCGTTCTTCTTGTTGCATCTTCAACATCAACCTATCAATATCTACTCTCACTTCCTCGAGCTCTTTATCCATCTGTTATTTATTCATCTATTGGCGGTCTTCTCATCGACCTCGCCTCTGGTCTTCAGTAGCCATTATTATTTGTATTCAACCACCAGTTTTTTTTTTGTCTACTGTGAAACTGAGAACACCTTCATCTTTCTCTTGCAACCCACCTAGATGCCAAATGTCTGCTACACACCTTGCAAAAATCCTCCACAGAGCATCAATACTCTGTCTTCTCCTCTCACTTTTCCTGCCGTCTGTAGACAAAAATATGCTATGATACCACTTGACGCAATCCCCCACCCTCACCTAGGGCCCATGTGATCTCCTAGTCTAAGGATCATTCATACCTGGAGATGAATCATCTCTCGGGCTCCTGTTGAGTCCCCAAAATCATTTTCCACGGGTCCTAAAGTTCCTTTGCCTCAAGTCCAACAAAGACTCATGGGATCCTTAAGTCCTCTTTACTCTTAAAAACCCGATTTGGGCCTTAGCTCCTTATTCTTCGAAAAAATTTACATATGAACGTGAGTCATGACCAAGTTCCTAACAATGCGCACCACTTCAGTGCTCTAGAGCTTCAGTCTCTAGGAGATTCAACACTCCAAATCCTCAATTCTTCTGGACTCGTGAACTGGAAAAGTCTCGAACAACGCCAACTAGATCAATGGTCCATGATTTCCTTTGAAATCCATGGCTTGTGCACACATTGCGATTTTGGGCTTCGAAGGGTTTCCACTGCTTGTCTCCACCTAACCTCTGAATGACCGATAACCTAACTCCCTGAAGACTTACCGATCCGACGGTCCATGAATCCTAGCCAACTAACTCCCAAAGTCCATTTGCTACTGCAGGCAGTCTAGACTATCCACACTACAATTTCCTTAGACTGGCGAATATGCAAAGTTCCTAACCATCGAAGGAGATTAACGACGCTCCCTTCCTCGCTAAGATTAATGGCTCACAAACCTTCAGGCCTTCGAGATTCGACTAGTTTCAAAACGCCACACTTTGATTCTCTTAGAGTGTCGGACCACTGGAAAATGAAGGTCATAGATCAACAGTTCTAGGGTGTTGCCGAGATAGATGACTTACGTTGCTTTGGGCCCCTAGGCTTCACCTGTTCTTCCTGTTCCAACAACTTATGCCTCCAATCCTCCACAGTGCCAAAATACGAAGTGCATGGTTTGGCTCCATGTGTCCACTCCAGATCAAGGAATGGTGACACTTTCGACTTCAGAAGCTTTGATACTCTGTGCTCCTCCAATTTTCCGAAGCTTCCTCTTGCTTAACCGTCCAATCTGCACAATCTGACGCCATGCATCCTCTCTAATTAACGACCAAGATTACCTCCAACTCCCATCCCTTCAGGAGTTCTTGGCTCACACTAACCCCAATTCCTCTGGAGGGATATACCTCTGGAACTCTAGATCTGGCACCACCTGTCCTCTCTAATGGATGGTTGAGATGAGCTACGACCTTCTAGCCTTCACGAGAATTCACCTCACTGCACTCTGCTTCTCTTTCCTTCCGAAGTACCGGTCTTCCATAATCCAAGATCCACTGACATGCATCCTCTACAAATGGATGGTCTAGATTGCTTTGTATCTCCAGGGCTTTGGGAAATCCTCACTCTCCTATGCTCCAATACTCCTGAATGTGTGAGTTCCAAAGGACTTCCACTGTTATCTCCTGCACAACTCCTCCATATCTAATGACTTTTGTTTCTCACACCTAGATCCGATGGTTGGGATCTATCCTCCACTGTACGTGCTTTTCCTTCTGTTAGAATTTGATCCAATGGTCCAAATATTCTCCTACAACTGACCCAATGGTTCCTATAGCTCATCCTCCATGCTGCATTTTGCACTCTTCCGTTCTAATGAAGGAAATTAATCGAGCTTTCAAAGGCTCGATCTTCTCCTACGCTACACCTCCTGAGCTTGAACTTGCTCAAAGTCTTCTAAGGGTCTCAACCCTTGTCTTCTCCAGATAATGTCTTGTGCCCTCCTGGAACCTCTATGCTCTTCCTCCTGAGCTTGGTGGATCTAAATCCACTCAACCCTAGGCTCAGTCCTTGCACTTCTGAACCTAAAAAGGCTCTTGGCTTCTGCAACTCCTTTGCAGACCCTCTCTTCCAGAGTGTTTAGTAACTCTAGCTCTCTTGAGCTTTGAAACCACTCAAAACTAAAAAATTTCAGTCTCTTTTCTCTCCAAAGGGATTCGTGTGCCCTCCTGGCACCTCCTTCTCATTGAAATCCTTGCATATCTAACAGAGTGTTCAACAACTTTGTTCGCTGTGCACTCCTTTCACTATTCCTTCTTAGCTTAATGAATTATTCTGGTGTGCCCACCTGGAACGCTCTTCTTTGAACTCGAAACAAAGTTCAAGTGCACCCCTTGCACAACTCTAAGAGCCCAAAACACTTAGAAAAACCACAAAGATAGGGAATTCTATCTTACTCCAGCAGATTGAAACACACATGCATATCTACAACATACATATATGAAAACACATAGATAACATTCAGATACAAACATAAAAATACAGAAAAACCTTATGTGCAGGAAAAACTTCTTTGTATTAATGTTTGAATGCTTCTATACAAAAAATTTACAAACACTGGACTGCAACAGAGTCTCAATTTCTCTCCTCTCCTCCCTTGAGCTCTCTACTACTCAACAAATCCTACTTGAATTCTCTCTAATAAAATTTTAATTATAAAATATTTTTAGAAAAGAGGGGTTCCTCGAGCTTTCTCTCCAACTCACCTATTGTCATAAATTACATTAAATGCCATTCAATGACTATCTAGTTTGAATCGGATCTAGATCTACCTACTGTCAGCCATTAAGGGTGACTTACACTCAACCTGTACAAAGCACATGGGATCAACTTTCCTTGAGCCATCAAACATTTAATACATTTAAAAATTTGGGAAAAATGAGGGGGTTGGCACCTCTCTCCTTTATTGAATGCGCGCTATTGTGATGGATGTTGGTGCCTTGTTGAGGTGGAGCGATGCTCCCACATCACCAATGCATGCCATACCATATGATACCATACCATTGCCAATGCATACCATTTCCATTGCCAATGCATACCATACCATACAATACCATACCATTTCCAATGCATAACATACCATACAATACCATGCTATTGCAAATGCATACCATACAATGGAAAGGAAATGCATACCATTGGCATTTGCAATGCATAACATTTCCAATACATAACATTTCTAATTCATAGAATAGCATAGCATAGCATAGCATAGCATACCATTTCCAATGCATACCATACAAGGCAATGGAAAGGCAATTCATACCATACCATACCATACCATACAAGGCAATGGAAAGGCAATGCATACCATACAATACCATACGATACCATATCATTTACATTTACATTTCCAATTCCAATGCATACCATACCATAACATACCATTGCCAATGCATACCATACAATGGCAAGAAAATGCATACCATTACTAATGCATACTATTTCCAATGCATACCATACCATACCATATGATTGCCAATAGATACCATACAAGGCAATGGGAAGGAAATGCATACCATACCATACCATCCAAGGCAAGGCATACCATACCATACCATACAAGGAAATGGTAAAGCAAGGCATACCACAAAATACCATACCATACAATGCAAGGCAATGGAAAGGAAAGGCATACCATACAATGCAAGGCAATGGAAAGGAAAGACATACCATACCATACCATACCATACAAGGAAATGTCAAGGCAATACATACCATACCATACCATACCATGGCAACATAAGGTATACCATACAATACCATACCATACCATACCATGCAAGGAAAGGAAAGGCAAGGCATACCATACCATACCATACCATGACAAGGTAAGGCAAGGAATACCATACCATACCATGGCAAGGCAAGGAATACCATACCATACCATGGTAAGAGAAGGAAAGGCATGGCATGGACAGGGAAGGTATGACAAGTCTTGCATGACATGGCATGGAAAGGCAAGGAAATGCATGGCATGGTAAGGAAATGCAGGGTAAGGAAAGGAAATGTCATGGCATGGATTGGAAAGGCATGGAAATTTTATGGCATGGATATTGCATTCCATGGCATGGATTGGAAGGCATAGCAATGATGTCTTGACTATTCTAGGGCTTGATGTCTTGAATATTCTGTGGTTGTTACGTATCATCTTGGATTTCAAAAAACATTTGTTATCTAAACCCTAGTTTAGGCTTTCATTTTCAGACCCCTTTCATTTAATGATTACTTGTTTTAAGGGTTGTTATATTTATCATGTTGTAACTTAGTTAATATCATTTATTGGTTTGGCGAGGCATGACAATGGAAAGTTATATTTATTGTTATATAGGTTAAAATGGGAAACTACATGACAAGGCATGGGAAGCTACATGACAATGGCATCGCATGACATGGATTAGCAAGACATGAAAATGACATGGAAATGGAATGGCATGGAAATGGAATTCCATGGCATGTCTTGGAAAGGCATAGCATTGAAATGGAAATTGCATGATATGGCAAGGCATGGAAATGGTATCGCATGTCATGGATTGGAAAGGATTGACAATGGCATGGAATGGAAAGGTTTGACAATGGCATGGAGATGGCAATAACAATGACATGGCATGGAATGACTTGGAAAGGAATGACAATGGCATGACATCAATAGGTTTATGGGATTGGGTTTTGGAGGGTCTTTTTTCTCCTTGTGTTCTCTAACACAAAAATTGGGTAGGAATGTGTAATAAACTCTCATAGATGGTGAAGGGAAAATAATAATGGTTTCAAGTCTCCCTAGAATAATTTTGGTAGTATAACATTACTTTCTATAGTGTTTCATGAAATGTAACCTCAAAACCTTTATTTGTAGGTGGACAATGATATCCATTCTAAGGTCTAATTTCCATGTGAACTCTTTCGTTCTATTGATCAAAATCAATAAGTTTAGTGGAAATCATGGAAGGATGAATAAATGTTATTAATAATTGATGGGTTTAAATTTTTCTACATATACCCACTACATAATCTAAACAAACATGTGCATTAATGAGTCTTGGACTAGTCTTTTTGGAATTTATGAAGGGTTACACATACATCAAATGTTTTTATATATGTAATGCATAGAAAGAGGGGAATAATGTGTGTGCCCTAGAAAATAACATTGAGCTTAAATTTTTAAGTTATTTACAATTATGTAGAATATAAATAAGAAAATTTATTTCTATAATAAATTATTGTAATATGCCATTTTTAAGGTCACAATATTTTCAAGTGACAACTATTTGATAGTGGATTGTCATTGGATTTAGATGAAGATAATTCAAGAGGTAGTTCATATTGTTGGTTGTGATTTAGAATATGGATATCTATAACATTCAAGAAAATAATTTAGAAGGAATGATCTATCAATGATGTAGAGATACATGGTTGATTAGCAAGCAATGCTACTTGAGAACCATTAATTTCTGATGAATTTAGCACTTAGCAATCTTTTCCACCATAATCTATTCCTTAATGTGTAATGCAAGTATTTATAATCAGTTCCCTAACATAAAAAACATCTATATCATTGTAACAACCTCCTCGTTACGACGACACAACTCTAGTAACTAGTGCAATTTTTTTTTTTTGGGTGTGTGTTTAAAAAGTGTGTGTGTGCGTGTACAAGGAAACAATCAATGCATTCGACTCTGCATCGCCACCCAACGACGAATAAGACACAACCATGATGAACATAAAAAGACGAAAAGGACGCACGTAAAGTAACTGCATGCATAAACGACGATCACACGATGCTAAGTAGAACTGACTACCCACCCATCCTACCCTGCAATGGTTAGGACCTCCAAGACACATAAGCAATGCTCAAGCCCAGGTTCCCATCGATTTTAACCATTTAAGGTCTCAAGGCTGGCGACTGTTCTGAGGAACATGGAGGTGTCTACATCCTGCCCGACAAACTGACCCAACAATAAGATGATTATGACCTCGTACAACATAAATTATATGAACAAAAAAATGTCCTCCAGGAAGGCGCAATTAAGAAGGACTCCAACATTGTCCCTCCATGATTAAGACTCACTGACAAAATTACAAACCAACTGCTCCAATTAAAATTTATTAATCGACGAGTTATCCAACCTTAAGTAATGTAATTCGGTTATTCAAAACCCCATTTACTGAATCATACTAGCTTATTGAACATAGTTCAAGACCTTGCATGGTAGTGTTATTAATGATAATTAAACTCAACTCGTTACCCCACCCATAACCACATTATGTTTACAGTAACTAAATAGAATGACGACCACCTAGCAACTTCCAATTTTCTATAACCATTACTTTAACATTTCCATAAAACCATTAACGTAGAATTTAAGCTTACCATAACCTTAGCATTAACTTTAATAAGTACATTACCTAATTTCACCATGAAATTCATTAGTATCAATACCACCTTCCTTACATAATTAGTTTAATTACACCCAAAATGTCAATATTCATTTAACACACTCACCAATAAGATAACAATGGCCTTATATATCATGGTTTCATTGAAAATTAAATAATGAGGACTTCCCCCTTTTGTTACTAACATCCATGGATCTCCAAAACTTGAACATAAATACCATGCAATTGCCTTTATATTAGAATAACATTAAACATAACTGATGATTACCTTCCATTATGCAACACAAAACAAATCATAAATAAATCATTTAATGCAAATCATTTACTTTCCATAAAATGATTACTTTCCATTATAACATAAAAATCATTTGCTTTAATGCAAATCATTTACTTTCCATAAATGATTACGTTCCATTTAATGCTTTTCTATGATTTCTAGCACTAACTTTACCCTCTTCAATATAGGAAAAAAAATTTACCCTTACTATTTCAGAAATAATAATTACCATGACAATACCCTTCCATGGACAAGGTAAATTACTGTTACAACGCATTTAAGATAGGATAAAAACAATCAAATTTAAAATAAGTATAAAAGCAATCAAATTTATGATAGGATAAAAGAAATTATTAATCATGGACCAATCAATATTACGTATTAAATTTAAGATAGGATAAAAACAATTGAAAAAACATTTAAAAAAAAACATTTATAATAACCTATTTTTTTTTTTAACAATTTCTTAATAACTTAGGATCTATATCATATTTACAGTCAATATGTAAGTCGCCCACGCAGAGGTAAATGAAGTTACAGAGGTTGAGGTTGACAGCAATTTGCAAAAACGTTCAAAACAATTGAAAAACATTTTTAATAAAACATTTATAATAACCTATTTTTTTTTTCAACAATTTCTTAATAACTTAGGATCTATATCATATTTACAGTCAATATGTAAGTCGCCCACGCAAAGGTAAATGAAGTTATAGAGGTTGAGGTTGACATCAATTTGCAAAAATGTTCCTGGCAATGTAAAATCGCCCACGCAGAGGTAAATATACCCACAACCAAGTAATACACCCACCGCAATGTGCAAAAACGTTACTAGCAATGTAAAATCGCCCACGCAGAGGTAAATACACCCACAGCAAGGTGATACACACTCCACAATGTGAAAAAACATTACTGGCAATGTAAAATCGCCCACGCAGAGGTAAATAATGCCCAGTCATCCAAAACGCCCAAATCTATTAAAACAAAACACAAAGGAATGAACTATGCAAATGCCCCCATTAACATCAGACGCCCCCCCATTCATATAAAGAAAACACCCATGGCATCAAAAAAAGAAAACCCTGGTAATACGAAATATGCCCACACTGGTATAAAAAGCCCGCAGCGATACAAAAACCCTGGTATTATAAAATATGCCCACACTGGTATAAAAACCCATGCATCTAAATGAAAACGCCCACAGGCACACGAAAATTTTCAGAACAATAATTTGGAAGAATTTACATAGTCCCGCACATTCAATAAAATTTACATAGTCAACAACGACATACATGCCAGAAATTAGATTCGCAAGCACTTAAACCCCAACGCAATATATATATTTATATATATATATTTTTAAAACAGTCCACGCCGAGATAAACAACAACACAGAGAAGGATGGCAATGTAATGGACACTAAACAGAAACGCAGAGAATAACAAAGGGAACGAAATCATCCTAAATTTAATCCATCAAGAATTCATATACAACTCAACATTTTTTTTTTTTAAACAATGCACACGCGTACCTGGGACTGGCAGTGAATGACTCGAAGACGCTATCCCCCATTGTTGCTCCATGCCGCTCCCACTCGCCGACCGTAGAGACTACACCGGTACCTCCCAGCCAAACTCTAGGGGTACTTTGCTTCCCCCTTAGCCCCCCGAGCCGCAAAGGGGCCACACACACTCCAGATAGTATACCTAGCTTCCCAGCTCACCTCCAAGGCTAAGCTACCACTCTAATCCCAGCTGAGAAATTCCCAA
>JASDQU010191573.1:2424-20146 GCA_032191745.1 Picea mariana
CATGATCCATTCCCTCCAAAATGAATCACTTAAAATATTAAAGTAATTTCACTTTATTACATAAGTGCACTTTATGAAATAAAGTCACTTTAAAATTAGAAGGTACACTTTATTAAAAAGTCACTTTAATAAAAGAACCAATTTATAACAACTTTATAAAAACCCATTACAAAGTTAAGTGCTTGGTAGTGTAAACATAAGGTTACATCCTGCATTCAAGACAAAATATGCGGAGTACCTCCCGAGCTAAAAAGCTAACATTCCTTCTTAGCGAGGGAAGTACTCGCTGCCATCACTATCATCTGGTTCCATTACACTGTGCTCTGTAGGAGCTCCCTCTGAACCTGGAGCCATCCTCAACACCTGCGCAGAACTCGAACTAGAAGATCTTCTCCTGGCAACAATCCGGAACCTTGAGCTCCTAGGAGAATCCACTTCATCCTGAGCATTGTTCGATCAGCCTGGCTGAACCTCCTACTAGTGCTTAGAAAAGACTTGCTCTCTTCTCTCGAAATGCGAGACTGAATCCTTGGCACCACTGCAGTCTCAGGAGCCTTCTCACGCTCCTCATCCGACGTTGAATCATACACTGAAGGTTGTCCTCTCAACATATACATCCTGTCCACCCGGTTACCGATCAACTGCAGGTCCACCGGGTCCACTCCCTCCCTGTAGATAAAGACACGTTCCCTCTTGAACAATACACAATATCCTACATCCTCCAAGGATGAGAATGAGAGCAAGTTAACCCTCAACCCTGGAACAAAGAGAACTCCATCAAGCTCCAGGAATCCTCGATACTCGAGTTGGAATCTAACACTTCCAACTCCACGTACAACTCGCGCCATACCACCTTCATTTACCACCTGTTGGTCAGGACCAGTCTCTGTGATATTAAGGAATACTCGCCAGTTCTCATCATGTGGCAAGAGGCTCTACTATCCACAATCCATCTGATATCACCTCCAAATCCTCCGTTGACGACACTGGAAACTAGGGTAACCAAAGAAAATTCCCTGTCGTACTTTGAAACAAAGTCCTCCATGGATGCTGTAGCAGTTGTCTCAAGCCTCTCTGGTTCCTTCTTTTTCTTCTTCCTCTCAGGACAACGACAGGCAAGGTGCCCCAACTGGTTACAACAATAGCATTTGACTTTACTCAAGTCCCTTCTAGAACTTCCTTTATTCTTGCTCTTTGTAGTAAGAGCAACATTCTCATCAACTCCATTTGTCTTTTGTTCATTGCTCTGAGATCTTTCTCGGATCTCCTCTTGAGTGAAATCATCCCATAGTCTGCTCCAATCTGGTAGATGCTCACGTCCCACCACACACTTTATGAAGACTTCCCATTCTTTGGTGAAGCCATTTAAGGCTATCCTCACCAACTCAGAATCTGATATGACCTCTCCAACAACAGTCAACTCATTTTTTACTTGAGCTACCCGTGTAAGATAAGAAGAAACACTCTCCTCCTTACCCATCTTGGTATCATGTAGCTTATCCTTCAAGGCCATCTTCCGGTTCTCATTCTTCGCCTCAAACAAGTTCTTAAGTGCATCACTTGCCTTGTGTCCAAAATTATTGGATATGTGGCACTCGAGGTCATTTAGTAGAGGGGAGAAGACATTATTGAAGGAATTTTGAAACATAGCCACTTGAGGTTTATTGAATCTCATTCCTATATTTTTTTTATGTCTAAAAGTCCTTCAACTCCCAACCTTATGTCCAAAATTGCCACACGAAAAAAAATATCCATGGAAAAAGTTTGGATGCCTTGGAATGAAAAACTTACTTGTAGGAATCGGTCTTTGTCTGCCAACTTGATAAGATTCAGACACCTGTTGCTTCCTTGCTTCATGTTTGTTTGCATAGTTGGGCTGATCCAGTTCCAAGTGCTTCTTCTTTTCAACTTTTGATTTGTTAGGCTGATTGTTGTTTCCCTTGAGAGCATTTGCATAACTTGTAGGCTTCACATTAGTTGATATGCTCATGCTTGATTCACCTTTGACAATTTTTAGACTTTCCTTATATCCTAGCCCTGTCTTGTCATCTGGTGATCTCTGATTGCTGAGAATGTTATCTAGAGTTTCAGATCCTTTTATGAATTTCATGGATTTCTCTAGATCCTTTCTTAAGGCAACTATTTCTGCTTCTAGTTTGTCACATATATTCTCCTTTTCTTTTATCTAATTTATCAATATTTTTTCCCTTCTTTTGGCTTCTTGTAGCTGAATTTTTAAGATGACTATTTCTTCACTAACCTCATTGTCTTTTTCTTTGCAGACCTGTAACTTTTCTTTTCTTAGTCTGTTCTTTATCTCAAGACGGGAAATTTTTTCCAAAGCAACAATGAGTTCTCCTTCCATGTCTACTACAACTTCACATTCTTCTGTGTTTGTTTTTTCTTGATCATATTTGTGTTGCTCCAAAGCCATGATAAAATTTTCATCTTGAATTGTATCTGGCTCATATTCTTCTTCTTTAGAGCTGCTATTATCCTCCTTTGAATAAAAAATGTTCCTTTTAAAAGACTTTTTGATGCAGACACCCAACCCTCTATCGACCCTCGGGTCAAGGTCCACTACAGGATCGTTTGATTTCCCCTGAGCCGAAATGGCTCTTTCGATTCCCTGCTGGAATCTTAGTTTATCGATCCACGGGTCCTTTCGGCAACTCCCCTGTGCGAACAACACTAGGTGCGAGCTCCTCCTTCACCGAGCGACAACAACGCTATGACCAAGGCCTAACCCCAAAGGTGCTTGTCGCAACTCGCAATCTCGCGAGTTCGCGAGTCGAAACCCTTGATTCTTCCTTCCAAATCTCGCGATACCCGAGATCACGAAATGGGTATGGCTCTCTTCTGTCAGCACTCTCTGCGCGTGACCGCCGGCTAGGCTAAACGCTAGCTCCCGTCGCGACTTCGCAACTTTGCAAGTCAAAGAGTTGTGTCTTCGTGTTCTTTCCGTGCGAACCTCCGAGACTTGAAAGTCAGCGAGCGTTGACCTTCCCTTCGCACTTCTCTCAACTCGCTACTTCGCGAGTAGTAGTGTTGAGCTCCCGTGCTCTTATCCCACGAATCCCCGAGACGCGAGAAGTCAACAGAGTGTTGACTCCTTTCACTAGGCGACACGGATCTGCCTGTCTATCACCTGGGCCCACCTTGTGGTTCTGCCACGTGTCTCTCGTGCCTAGCTTTGACACTTCGCGACTTCACTCCCCAAGCGCTGCCTCCTTTGTATCCCGACACCCGAAGTGCCGAGATCCCAAACTCCTCGTTACTCCCTATCGCAACTTGCGACTTCGGGACTTTCGGGACAAAAGTCTCGACTCTCCAATTGCCGAAACCCGAAATGGCGAATTCTGACTCGTTATTAATGCTGGCCCCACAACGGAACTTCTCACTCTGTCAGGACTTCGCACTTCGCGATTTCGCGATTCTTGGTGCAAGGTTTTCGGTCTTTCAACTCGCGAATCCCCGAAGTGAGAATTCACGAGTGATTCAACTACTCCTGTCGACTTGGATCCTACAGTCCAATCTCTCCTGAGCTTGCACTTGAAGAATACTTGCCGTAACTTCCCTGCTCCTCTGCAAGATCTGACGACTCTCGGAATTTTGCGAATTCTCCACGGAGAATTCCGACCGTCCAATTCCTCCTTGACAACTCCTGCGAAATGAACAAGGTATTCCTTCACGGAACTTGTCCACCTGCAAAACAATGTTGCTACGCCTCCTTCCAACACTTCAAGGCACTAGCCCTCTTGAGCTTTTCTTCGACAACTTAGAAGACTCTATCCCTCCTGAGCTTGCTTGAAATCCTCAAGTACTCTGGGGATAACTCCTGCGTGCACTCCTTGCGGCACTTCTTCAAATACGCTCTAGTATTTGAACCTCTTCGACTCTGTGCACTCCCCGCGACAGTAGTCTTTCAATAATTCCCTCAGGTTGTAAACTCTGAGACTCTACTCGGCCTGTGCACACCTTGCACGGCTCTTGTGCTTGACTTGCACTTCTGCGAGAATGAGAACAATGTTATCCCTCCTGAGCTTTCAGAGATAAAAACTCTGAACCCTTGTCAACGCACTCCTTGCGGACAAACTCCACTGCACTCCTTGCAGGAATTTGACTCACTCAGGTTGAGAAACAATTGAAACTCATTCCTTACTCTCTCTCTCAGATTTCAAACATTCAACAAGAAATCATACATACATAGCATAAACAACAAATGCATGACAGAAAGAGTAAAACAACACTAAGCATAACATTCAACATACATACACAGAGAATATCACAACACCATAAGTTTGAATCAAAGCTTCATGTATTAATTCAGGACTCCTGTACATGGGTGTTTTCAAATACAGTTTTCTGCTTCTTCTCCTCTCTATAACTGAATGTTATTCTTCTCCTCTATGCTCTATGCTCGATTGATCATGCTAATGCTACAATGATACAAGATGAGGGTGTCTATAGTCGGTTTTCCCTCCTACGCTCTAAACTGTCTAATTTGCATTTAAATCTACCTACTCACATTAATTATGTATTAATGCCTTCACCTACTACAGATGAGAGCGGATCGCTCAAGATCTGTTTACAATATCTAAGTGTGCTTCCTCTTAACTATTACATTAACATCCGCACATTTATTTCAAAACATCTCAAAACACTTTTGCAACGTGCTGAAATGCACTGGCGCTTGTCCCAACTGTCTTCTGCTTCCGCACTTGCTTGTTGTTGGCGATGCTCCTGCATCATACTCCCTCGCTTGTTGTTGGCGATGCTCCTGCATCATACTCCTGTCCATGAGGTCTCGCACGGTCTGCCCATGCTTTTGGATCTCTGCTTCATTTTCCTAGCTGGCATCTTCAACTGGATGTCCCTTCCACTTGACCAAGTATTCAAAATATTCCTTTCGCCTGGTCCTCTTACTAACTCTTTTGTCCAGTATGCTTTCGATCTGTGGCTTCTCTGCAACTGGCATTTGTTTAGTCCACTGAACCTCTGGTTGTTTACTACCTGCTTCTGCTTTTTCAGCTTTATAAGGGTACAAATCTAAGATGTTGAATATCGGAGAAATTCCGATCCCATCGGGTAATTCGATCTCATAATCATTTGCCCCAAATTTCCTTATGATCCGGCACAGTCCAATTTTCTTCATTTTCAATTTATTATATTTCCCTCTTGGGAACCTTTCCTTTCTCAAGTGTGCAAGGATCAAATCACCAACTTCGAACTGTAGTTGTCGCCTGTGTTGATCTGTTCTTTGCTTATACTCTTGGCTCGAGTTCTGCAATCACCCCTTCACCTGGCTGTGAAGTTCCCTTATTGCCTCGACAAAATCTTTTGCACTAGCACTCCTAGTTGCGTTCTGTTCTGAATCCCCCAATTCAGAAACTCCCCTTGGCTGCATGCAATAAACAATTTGAAATGGACTCTGCCCCGTGCTTCTGTTGATTGAATCATTATAAGCAAATTCTGCCTGTGGTAGAATATTGTCCCACTGACTATGGTGTTCTGTCACCAAATTCCTCAGCAAGTCTCCCAAACTTCTGTTGACAACTTCTGTCTGTCCATCCGTTTGAGGATGATAAGCTGAACTGAACGACAAGTTCGTTCCCAGCTTTTTCCATAAGGTTCTCTAGAAGTGTCCCACGAACTTGGTGTCTCGATCCGAAACTATGCTCCTTGGTAAGCCGTGAAGTCGAATGACTTCTTTGAAAAACAGATTCGCAATGTGAGTTGCGTCACTGGTTTTCTGACACGGTATGAAGTGTGCCATTTTAGAAAATCTGTCTATTACCACAAAGATTGAATCAAACCCTCTTTGTGTTCTCGGCAGCCCCAATATGAAGTCCATGCTTACTGCATCCCACGGCCTCTCAGGTATGGGTAACGGTTGATATAAGCCTACATTCTGCCTCTTTCCTTTTGAATGCTGACAAATTCTACATTTGTCCACGAATCTTTTGACGTCTGCTCTCATTCCTGGCCAAAAATATGACTCATTTAACTTTGAAAATGTTTTATCATGACTGAAATGCCCGGCCAATCCTCCACTGTGTTTCTCCTTCAGCAAATTCTCTCTCATGGAGCATTTTGGAATACAAAGTTGATTACCCTTAAACAATAATCCTTCCCGGATCATGTATTCTGTCCATTGACTTCTGTCCCTGAGAATTGGATTCTTAGCTGCTTCATACGTCTCCTTAAAATCTGGATCATTTTGATACATTTCCTTGAGGTTATAAAAACCCAAAGTTTTGACTCTAAACTCCTGCAATAGCAAACATTTCCTGCTCAAAGCATCAACAACTTTGTTAGCAGTTCCAGAAATATGCTTAATTACAAAAGTAAAATTCTACATGTATTCAACCCATTTAACATGTCTTTGATTCAACTTCTCCTGTTGAGTCACAAATTGTAAAGCATGATTGTCACTGTATAAGACAAACTCCTTAGGAATCAAATAGTGTCTCCATTTCTTCAATGCCTGAATAATAGCATAGAATTCCTTTGCATACGTGGATTATTTTATTTTGGCTTCGTTCAGCTTCTCGTTGAAGTATGCTATCAGTCTGTCTTCTTGACTCAAGACTGCTCCTATTGCAAATCCACTTGCATCACATTTTACTTGAAATGTCTTTTTGAAATCTGGCAACACCAAAGTTGGTTGTTCTGTAATCTTCTTCTTCAACAAATTGAAGCTTTTCTCTGCTTCTTCTGTCCAGTGAAAAGATTTGTGTCTCTTCTTCACTGTGTCCATCATCGGTGCACTAATTCCACTGAAATTCTTTATGAATTTTCTGTAGAAACTAGCCAATCCGTGAAAACTTCGAACTTCAAAGATACTTTTTGGCAATGGCCAATTCTTAATCACCTCCACTTTATTTGGATCCATCTTCAACTTGTCGACAGAAATAACAAACCCCAAATAAATGAGCTTTGTCTTCATGAATGAGGATTTCTTCATGTTTATCAACAACTTCTCCTGCTGTAGCCTCTTCATCACTGTAGCCAAATGTTTCAGATGCTCTACCTCTGTTTTATTGAAAATCAGTATGTCATCAAGATACACAATGACAAATTTTCCGATGAAATCCTTCAGGACTTCATTCATCAATCTCATGAAGGTACTTGGCGCGTTTGTTAAGCCAAATGGCATAACAAGCCATTCATACAACCCTTCATTAGTCTTGAATGCTGTCTTCTATTCGTCTTTTTCTCTCATACGAATCTGATGATATCCACTTTTCAAATCAATTTTTGAAAAAAATTTCGCTCCACTCAAGTAGTCCATCAAATCGTCCATCCTTGGCAATGGAAATCTATATCTGATGGTAATCTTGTTAATTGCTCTTGAGTCTGTACACATTCTCCATCCTCCATCTTTTTTTGGATTGAGTATTGTCGGAATAACACATGGACTCAAGCTTTCTCTAACCAATCCTTTGTCCATTAAATCCTGGATTGGTTTTTTGACCTCTTCATTCTACTGCGACGTCAGTCTGTACGCTGCTTTATTTGGTAAACTAGCTCCAGGTATGAGATCAATATGATGACTTCTACTTCTAATAGGTGGCAACGAACGAGGTAGTTCGTCCACTACTATGTCAGTAAATTCTTCTAGCAACTTCTGGATTTCTTTTGGTAAATCATCCACTCTTGTGCTGGTCAAAACAATTCTAGGTTTCCTGACCACAATGAATTGTGGATCTTCCTTCTTCTTAACCTCCTTAAGAAGTTCCTTCCCATTCACGAGGAGTACAGTGTTGCTTAGTTCAGGTTTCACCTCTTTGTCCTTAATCGGCAACAACATGTGAGTTCTCCCATTCTTCTCTAGGGTGTATGTGTTCTTCCTCCCATCATGAATCACATTCCTGTCATATTGCCACGATCTACCCAACAATAGATGACAAACATCCATGGGAATGACATCACACAATATCTTATCGTTATATCCTCCTATTTTGAATTCAACTAAACATTGTTTAGTGACATTTACCTGATGTCCTTTTTGTAGCCACAAAACTCTATATGGACTTGGGTGTTCAATAGTCTCCAGCTCCAGCTTTTCTACCATCTCTGTAGAAACGCGATTGTCTGTGCTACCACTATCCACGATGACTTTGCATACCCCGTCTTTGGTCTTGCAAGCAGTCCGGAAAAGACTGTTCCTTTGCATTGGATTCTCCGCCTCCTTTTCTGGCGTTAAGAGAATCTTCCTCATCACCAGTGATCTTCCACCTTCAGCATCCTCTGCCTCAACATTTCACCTCTGTGCTTTGGCAATGTGAGTCTCACCTCCTTCTTTCTTCTTATCTGGACATTCATAAGATTTGTGTCCATTCTTTCCACATGTGAAGCATTTTATTACTCCTCCTCTGCCTCTTCTTCGTCCTCTAGTGCGAGGAAAAGTGTTGTTATCAACATACTGTCCTCTTTGTTCAGTATACTGCCCTCTCTGTGAGCTTCCACCTCTCTCAGTATGAGGTTGAGGTTTCTTCCACTCTTCCTTAGACTTCTGATTCCTATCTTGGACAACTGTTTTGCCTCTAGGCTAACTTCTGCCTCGGCCTCTTTGGATTTGCTTTCGGCTCAGCTTCTCTTAAGCCTTCAGAGCCATCTGATAAGCATCTTCTACAGTCCGAATGATCATCATGCTCATCTCATCCTGAATGTCGTATCTCAGACCATTCATATACCTGGCAACCTTTTCATCATCACTTTCGCGATGACCTGCTCTGATGTTTAGCTTGTAGAACTCTTCAGTGTACTCCTTCACTGATATCAACTTCTGTCTCAAATTCTGCATCCTTCGAAATAGAGTGATTTGATAATCTTTGGGTATGAATTTCGCCTTCATCTTCGCGACCATTCTATCCCAACTCCTGATTTTTTGCTTGCCTTTGCAGCGCCTGTCAGCTTGTAGTTCATCCCACCACAATGCTGCATGTCCTTTGAATTTTGTGACAACATGTTTGACCTTCTTGTCTTCCTCGACATCTGCATAGTCAAAATGCGTGTCCAGAGCTCTAATCCAGTCTAGAAGATCTTCAACATCCAGGTTTCCCTCATATACTGGAATGGCCATTTTTGCTCTAGCACTCATTCTTGCAACAACCCTAATCAAGCGTTCATTTGCTGCATCCTCTGCTGCAACTTCTTCATGTCCAACTTCATCTTCACTTTCAGATTCACTGACATCTCCAGCACCGGCTGTGCGCCTCTGTTTTATTTCCACGTCCACGAGTCTGGCGCGTATGTTATGCATCTCTCTTTCCATGGTTGGATTTGGCACTGCCTACCCCTTTCTTCTGGCATTTCCCTCTCCTTTGGCGGATCGGCTGTTTGCCTGTTTCTTCTTCTCGACGGCATGGTGAATCTTTCTTTTCCCTGCTACAGAAAGCAAAGAAATTTTTCTGCACTCTGATACCACTTGATGCAGACCCCCAACCCTCTATCGGCCCTCGGGTCAAGGTCCGCTACAGGATCGTTTGATTTCCCCTTGAGTCGAAATGGCTCTTTCGATTCCCTGCTGGAATCTTCGTTTATCTATCCACAGGTCCTTTCGGCAACTCCCCTGTGCGAACAACACTAGGTGCAAGCTCCTCCTTCACCGAGCGACCACAGCGCTATGACCAAGGCCTAACCCCAAAGGTGCTTGTCGCAACTCGCAATCTCGCGAGTTCGCGCGTTGAAACGCCTGACTCTTCCTTCCAAATCTCGCGATACCCGAGATCACGAAATGGGTATGGCTCCCTTCTGTCAGTACCCTCTACGCGTGATCGCCGGCTAGGCTAAACGCTAGCTCCCTTCGCGACTTCGCAAGTCAAAGGGTTGAGTCTCCGTGTTCTTTCCGTGCGAACCTCCGAGACTTGAAAGTCAGCGAGGGTTGACCTTCCCTTCGCACTTCTCGCAACTTGCCACTTTGCGAGTTCTAGCATTGAGCTCTCGTGCCCTTATCCCACGAATTCTCGAGACGCGAGAAGTCAATGGAGTGTTGACTCCTTTCACTAGGCGACACGGGTTCGCCTGTCTATCACCCGGGCCCACCTTGTGGTTCTGCCACGTGTCTCTCGTGCCTAGCTTTGGCACTTCGTGACTTCGCTCACCAAGCGCTGCCTCCTTTGTATCCCGACACCCAAAGTGTCGAGATCCCAAACTCCTCGTTACTCCTTATCGCAACTTGCGACTTTGGGACTTTCGGGACAAAAGTCTCGACTCTTCAATTGTCGAAACCCGAAATGGCGAATTCTGTCTCGTTATTAATGCTAGCCCCACAACAGAACTTCTCGCTCTGTCGGGACTTTGCACTTAGCGATTTCGCGAATCTTGGTGCAAGGTTTTCGGTCCTTCAACTCGCGATTCCCCGAAGTGAGAATTCACGAGTGATCCAACGACTCCTGTCGACTTGGATCCTACGGTCCAATCTCTCCTGAGCTTGCACTTGAAGAATACTTGCCGTAACTTCCCTGCTCCTCTGCAAGATCTGACGGCTCTCGGAATTTTGCGAATTCTCCACGGAGAATTCCGACCGTCCAATTCCTCCTTGACAACTCCTGCGAAATGAACAAGGTATTCCTTCACGGAACTTGTCCACCTGCAAAACAACGTTGCTACGCCTCCTTCCAACACTTCAAGGCACTAGCCCTCTTGAGCTTTTCTTCGACAACTTCGAAGACTCTATCCCTCTTGAGCTTGTTTGAAATCCTCAAGTACTCTGGGGATAACTCCTGTGCGCACTCCTTGCGGCACTTCTTCAAATACGCTCTAGTATTTGAACCTCTTCGACTCTGTGCACTCCCCGTGACAGTAGTTTTTCAATAATTCCCTCAGGTTGTAAACTCTGAGACTCTACTCGGCCTGCGCACACCTTGCACGGCTCCTGTGCTTGACTTGCACTTCTGTGAGAATGAGAACAATGTTATCCCTCCTGAGCTTTCAGAGATAAAAACTCTGAACCCTTGTCAACGCACTCCTTGCGGACAAACTCCACTGCACTCCTTGCAGGAATTTTATTCACTCAGGTTGAGAAACAATTGAAACTCATTCCTTACTCTCTCAGATTTCAAACATTCAACAAGAAATCATACATACATAGCATAAACAACAAATGCATGACAGAAAGATTAAAACAACACTAAGCATAGCATTCAACATACATACACAGAGAATATCACAACACCATAAGTCTGAATCAAAGCTTCATGTATTAATTCATGACTCATGTACATGGGTGTTTTCAAATACAGTTCTCTGCTTCTTCTCCTTTCTATAACTGAATGTTATTCTTCTCCTCTATGCTCTATGCTCGATTGATCATGCTAATGCTACAATGATACAAGATGAGGGTGTCTATAGTCGGTTTTCCCTCCTACGCTCTAAACTGTCTAATCTGCATTTAAATCTACCTACTCACATTAATTATGTATTAATGCCTTCACCTACTACAGATGAGAGCGGATCGCTCAAGATCTGTTTACAATATCTAAGTGTGCTTCCTCTTAACTATTACATTAACATCCACACATTTATTTCAAAACATCTCAAAACACTTTTGCAACGTGCTGAAATGCGCTAGCGCTTGTCCCAGCTATCTTCCGCCTTCGCGCTTGCTTGTTGTTGGCGATGCTTCTGCATCACTTTTTCTTTTTAAACTCCCTAAGTTCATCATTTTCTTTTCTTTCCTTTTCATTCGTGTTGTTTTCTTTGAAAGGACATTTAGAAGCAAAATGACCAACTTTACCACAATGAAAGCATTTGAATGGTAGCATACCTTTATATTTTTTGGAGCCCTTCTTCAGTTTCCTTATAAAGTTAGCGTCTTCTTCATTTGAGAAGTGTTTTGATGAATCATGATCTTGAGATGTTGGCGATTTGACTGATGCTTTAAAGACTGCGTCCTTTAGATCTGGCTGTTCTTTCGTAGTCCTCATCTCATAAGTAGTTAGAATTCCATGGAGCCTATCCATAGTTAGTTTATCTAGTTTATGCATTTCTTCTATAGCAGAAACCTTTGCAAAAAGTCTTGAGGGAAGAGATCTCAGCACCTTTTGAAATACTATAGCTTCTTCAATCTTCTCACCTAGCCCTTTCATAGTGTTTATAGTCTCATCTACTCTGGAAAGAAACCTACGATATTTTCATGTTCACTCATTTTTAGGCTTTCAAATTGCATTTTGTATGCTTGAAGTTTGGCGAACTTTACTTTCTTGTCTCCTTAATAACTATTTACCAGTTTGTCCCATATTTCATTTGCGGATTCCAACTGCATAACTTTGACAAATTCTGTTTCTGCAAGTCCTTGGATAACATATAGAGCTCTTGCATTACTCTAGTAATTTTTCTTACCAGCTTCATCAGTTAGAAGAGTAGTTGGGATTTTATAACCATCTACCACAATCTACCAAATTTCCATACCTAAAGACATGAAGTAGGTCTTCATTATGATTTTCCAAAATGCAAAATTTGTTCAATTGAATAGAGGAGGTCTGGTTGAAGAAGAAAAATAATCTTGACTTGCCATACTTTCTGTGTGATCTTCCTTCCAGCTGTTACGCTGTTATTGAAGGAACTTGTGCTCTGATACTAATTGTTGAAAACTCACAACAATACTGAGGGGGGGGGGGTGTGAATCAGTATTGTATCGATTTTTAATAATTTAATTCTTTTTAATGATTTAAAGTTATTTAGAAGAGCTTATTTAGTCACCAATGCATGCAGAAATCAAAACAACACAGAAAACCCTGTACACCAAAATTTTTACATGGAAACCCATTGCGGGAGAAAACCACTGAACATCTTTCTTTATGTTCTTCAACAAGCACCAACTTACAATTTATAATTTTTCATCTTGACATGCACCTACCTGTCGCAGATAATGAGGACACCAATTCTCTGAGGCACCAACCTGTCGCAGATAATGAGGACTCCAATCCTCAGTGAGCTTCAACACACCCTCGCACCACCTTGCCACCCTTAATTTAGTTTAAAAAAAATTCTTACAAAACTGGACCTTTTTGAGACATTTCTCTACAATTAAAAATGACTGATAAATCTCCAGTTCAGTGCTTTTGAATAGTTACTAGACCTTTTTCCCTCTTCTTGTGAGCGCACAAAATCAAATAGAGCACATCCCTATTTATAATGTTTTTTCCCGAGTTCCCCTTCCTGTATGTGGACGCGTAACAGTTACATTGTAGACATACTTTGACCAGATCAAAGTCCTGTTAGTTACACTTCTGTCTAAATAAAGTATGTGGACACATGACAGTTATATTGTGGACAAATCTTGACCAGATCAAAGTCTAGGTAGTTATATGTGGACACACTTACGTTTAAATTAAAAATATTTATTGTTCAGTTACGGTTGAACATTCTTTTACTAACTCAAACAAACCAAATATTCCAACGAATAAGCTCCAGCTCATTTCCTCAAAATTGACACAACAATTTACATTCTAGATTATTGTATGTGTTGATAAAATGGGAGCGCAAGACTCAAGTCACAAATCCTCACCTTGTCGCACTTGCCCTGCAGAGCATTCACCTAGTTGTCCCATCAAACTGTCAGCGTCCCTTGGTGACTCGCTCTCTTGACTGCCAAACTTCCACTCGTTTCCTCGCATTTCAATTCGTCCCTTGTCACACGAACTTCATCTCGTCACACTCCACTGCGCCATTTGTTGCACTGGTTCAAGCCACTCTGCAGATTTTCATCTACGCAACTTCCACACATCCCGCTGCAGTCCACTTTGTCGCACTGTCTTTGTCTTGATCCAAGGGTCACTGTTCATCGACACCTGGAAGTATTATTCAACTCAGTTTTTCTTCGATTTCACTTCATACATTCTTGTGGTAGTCTTTGCGCCTTCCAGTCTTCCTTTGCATTTCCATTTACCTTTCATGTACTTCCTCTGCTTGTGTGCCGTACTGTCTTGTGTGCCACGCTGACTATGCGCCATGTACATTACATCCTTGACATCAATGACAACATATGCACTTCCCTTGCTGTGCGCCATACTGTCTTGTGTGCCATACTGATTGTGCACCATTTACATTACATCTTTGACGTCAATGACAACATATGCGCAACAGACTAGCATAAGGACCTGTTTTGTGACAAGCAAAGCACTTGACTTTGCTCATGTCATGTTTCTTCTCACCCCTGGAGGTCTACCCACTACTTGAGCCTTTCATGGATTTTTCTCTTCCCTTTCCTGCAAGAGCAATATTCTCTTCTTCCTCACCTTTTTGATGACTGCTGGTGCCACTGAGAGATGCTAACCTCAATTCTTCTTGCATGAAGTCATCCCACAATCGATCCCAGTCTGGAGTGTGTTCTCTGGCAACAATGCCTCTCACAAAGACGTCCCATGACTTGGAGAAGCCATTCAAGGCTATCCTCACAAGTTCAGTGCCATCCACATTGTCTCCAACAACCGCCAACTCATCTTTCACTTGTCTAAGTCTGGTGAGATAGGAGGAAACACTTTCGCCCTTACCCATCTTGGTATTTCTGAGTTTTTCCTTCAAAACCATCTTTCTATTCAGGTTTGAATTCTGGTATAGTTTAATGATGGCTTCCCACATCTTCCTAGTTGTATCCAATCCTGAAAGGTGAGGGACTATGTGGTCCTTGACCCCATCCATAATGATACACCTTGCCTTGGCATCATTCTTTTTGTGAGCTTCTTCTTGCTGTGCATCATCTGGAACAATAATAGTTTTCTTTGCAAATTCCTTGAGCCCATACTCCTCCAATGACAACAATATACGCTCCTTCCAAATGCCAAAGTTAGATGCCCCATCTAACCTGTCCTCAAATCTGATAATTGAAATAGACATTTCTGCAAAACCTTTCTATCACAACCTCCTAGATTTGAAAAATACTTGCTGGCATAAAACTTATGTGTAAACCCTTGGTTTCCTTCTCAGGGGCAAAGCTCTGATACCATGTTATTTTTTCTTAAATTCAACGAACTAATTTCTACATCCAATAATTTTTATACCCATAAACAAAACAACAATACATAGATTTGATTCTGAACTATGGAACAAAAATATTACTGATTAAATAACTTGTAATGCACAGCGGAATAAATCAGAAACCAAACACGCAATAAAATAGACAACATAGATACCCTGGAAACCCCAACGCCAGGGAAAACTACCAAAGAGGGTTTTATTAATCTTCAACTTTAGCAAATCAGAAATAAATACACCACTGCCAAACTTGACAACTTCATCTACACAGAAATATGAGCAGATCTTAGCATATGGCTCTGGGTTCCTGCCTCCTTAGTTGATATATGGCATCCTTGCTTGACAACTTGCTGTTCTGTGAATGGTGTGACTGTGGGTGCAACTGAGACAACTCACAAACCTCATAGTATGGCTCGATCTGGTTTGTAGTGGCTACAACCACCAAAAACTTGACCCTCTTACACTCCTCACGTGGCCTCTGCAACAAGGTGCAACCTCTTGGCCTTAGGACGAAGGGATTGACCCCTCTTCTCACGGCTTGGTTAGAGATGAAGGTTGGGTGCCTTCCTATCTCTCTCGACCTCCTAAACCCTGCAAAGAAACTCTCCTCAAATTTGATTTGCAGCTGAACAAATTTGCAAATCAAATTTGAACTTGTCATTGATGGCAAGAACAGCGATGGCAAAGATCAGCATGATCAACAATGCAGTGATAATGGAAGAGTAAATTCCATTTTAGAATTTCGGATACCGGGAGTTGAAGTGTCGAAACACTTAACCACCGAAGTGGCGAAATCGCGAAGTGGAGTTGAAGCGTCGAAACACTTCACCACAGAAGTTGAGAAATGCGAAATGGCGAAATGATCCTAGCCGTTGGATCAAGGTGTGATATGGGCCGTCAGATCCAGGAGGTGAATATGGCAGACCATGTCAGAAAGGACAGTCGTGGACCGTTGGATCAAGAGGACGCGTGGCGAAAGATTAGAGCTAGTGAAAGACTCCATTTCGGAGTTTCGCGAATTGCGACTTGGAGTGACGAGAATCTCCATCTAAGGATCAGCGAGATGCGAGATCACGAAAAGATCAGGACCGTCATATCACCAAGAGCGAGGACCGTTGATCTGAGCTCCATCTCGGAGTCTCGCCTATCACGACTTGGAGTGACGAGAATCTCCATCTAAGGATCAGCGAGATGCGAGATCACGGAAATATCAGGACCGTCAGATCACCAAGAACGAGGACCGTTGATCTGAGCTCCATCTCGGAGTCTCACCTATCGCGACTTGGAGTGACGAGAATCTCTATCTAAGGAACAACAAGATGTGAGATCGCGAAAAGATTAGGACCGTCGGATCACCAAGAATGTGGACAGTTGATCTGAGCTCCATCTCAGAGCTTCGCCTATCGCGACTTGGAGTGACGAGAACCTCCATCTTAGGAATAACGTTATGCGAAATTGTGATTTAATCGCAACCGTCAGATCAAGGTGTGATCTGGACCGTTGATTCGACTCCATTTCGGAGTTTCGCGAATCGCGACTTGGAGAGGCAAGAAACATAACCACAAGAACGCCGAAATCGCGATATGATCTAAGCTGTTGAATCAAGATCAGATCTGAACCGTCGAATCATAGGACAAGTGGCAAGCGATTGGAATTTCGTTGACTTGGAGTCAACGGAGCATGGTGTGGAAACTCGCGAAATATGAAGCACATTTTGGCACAGCGTATGGTCATCGCCGGTGGTCACGAAAAGGGAAGGAGTCAGTTCAGGTAAGGTCCATTTTGGGGTTTCGGGGATCGCGACTTGGAGAGTCGAGATGCCTCATCTCCAGATTCACGAAATGCGAAATCGCGAAAGCGCTTTATGCATAAGCGTGTGGTCACAGCCATTGGGCACATCGATGGAAGATGGAGGAAGAAGCTAGAGGTGCTAAGCTTCACCACAGGGATCCCGAAATGCTGAATTACGAAATGGCGAAACATGCACAAGATTCTTTATTCTTAATCCAACGGTCCAGGTGAAGTTGAACAAGATCGAAGGGCTACTTTTGCGCTTCTTAGTGTAACAACTAAAACAAATGATGATCTCTGCCAGAGGACTCGAAGAGGACTGAGTGTGATCGCCAAAGGAGACGAAGAGTCTCAACTGCCAGAGAGTCTGAGGAATCTCAGCATAACATACAGTGATGCTGAACGAGTGGAAAAATGGCTAGAGAAGCTGAAGAGTCACGATGATGATCAGATAGAGCACTCGAGTTGTGGAGGAAATTGGTGCGGTGTGAGCATGCAGAGGAATGGCTAATATTCCATGCACAAGTTGCACAGAAGCTATAAGTACACGGTACAGAGAAGAGATACTGTTGTGGTAGCTGTTGGAGTTGATGTGGTTGCTATTGTTGAAGGTGATTCATGCGTAAAGGAGGAGAGTGCAGCAGCTGAATTGAATAGAAGAGGAACTATGCAGTGAATGGACATGGCGCACAGGGCATAAAAAGGAGAAGAACAGACAACGCAAGTCATGTTTGTAGGAAGGCAGTGAGGCAGACAAAGCAACGAAATGCAGCAGAACAGTGATGAGTCTGGTAAGCCACTGTTGAACATTATATCACTGTAATAAGTTTCAGTAGCAAAGATTTATATTTCAGGGTGGAAGGGAGGTGCTAGGGAGGACTGGTGTCCTCAGATGTTCAAGTTGATGCTTGAACACAGGGAGTTGGTGCTTCCTTCTAGTGGGTGCTAG
>JASDQU010191574.1:9702-24688 GCA_032191745.1 Picea mariana
CAAAATGTCAAAGTAGTCAAAGTGGTTTAAGAGATTTTAGAAGGTAAATAATAAAGTGAAGTGATGAGTGTACTATAATTCAAAGTAAATACAAAATAAATTATTTAAATAATAAATTTAATGGAGAAATTAGAAGTGGGTTAACCCTAACATAAGGAAAGTGGGAAAAGTGACCTAGAATATGTTTTTAAGGAAGCTACTTGGAGAGTATAAATAAGAGGAAAGGAACTCTCATTTAATACACACTTGAGCATATTGAATACCTATAGGTGTTTGAGGTAAAAAAAGGATATCTAAGCCAAATTTCTGAGGAAACTGAAGAAAAGAAGGCTAGAATTGAAGGAAGGGTAAATTCTTTTGATGATGCTTTCTAAGGTATGTTTTTTTTCAGGTCATCTCACCATTTTCGCAATAATTTTTTTTCTAGAATGATTCAGACACTAAAATTTCTATTCCATTTAAGAAACATATCCAAGTATCTGTGGTAAAAAATTTATCTTGTGGGTCGTTGTATTTTTGGAGTTACACTACGTGGAAAATAGGGTTTGTGGCTAGTCCTGAAACTAGTCAAAAACAAGTGTTTCAGGTAAAAATGTCATAACTTCTTCATAACAGATCCAAATTCAGTAAGACAAAATGTGTTAGTTATATTAAATTCTGCAGTATTATCTGTAACATTTTCAGATAAAGTCAAAAAATATACTGTGTGGGGCACACTCTATGAGGTCTCTCTTTAGAATAAGCCAGAATTCAGCAAGGTGTGCCATTTTTGTTATAACTCATTTTTTTACAGGTTCCAAGTAGTGACACCTGGAGGAATTGAATAAAACTCACTGAAGATAATTTTATATCGTTTTTATATCTTTATTCATTACAGGTACAAAGTTATGATCATTTCAAGTTAGGGTTGTTGACTAATCCAAAACTAGTCTTGTGAGACTAAAGAAACGTTTGATAAAAATGCTTGTCTCTTATTGTTAAAGTAAAGGAAGGTTTGCAGGTATGTGATCATATACACCAGGTATATTACAGAGTTAAAAATCATATTTGGATGATGAAATTGATGAGGGAATTTGGTTGATGTACATGTCGGGCACATAGTTGAGACAAATAGTTGATGAGTTGATACAGACATGAGGTGTATATTTGATGATGTTGGTACATATTGATGTGTCATAGTTGATGAATAGTTGATACATGATTGGTACATACTTGGTACATGGTTGGTGAAATTTTTTATTAGTATTGTTGACACATGGTTTATGGATGATGTAGCATACTTGTATTATTAGAAGCACATATTGATCTTGGTGATGATTATGAGGTGTTGTGTTATGCTTGGTTGATGCACATCTTTGAGAGTTGTCTTGGTGATTGATATTGGTGAGTAGATATGATTTGCTTGATAACATCGATGAGACATGTTGTTGAGATAGGTTGTTTGGACAAGTTGTTGTGACAGGTTATTTGTACAGGTTTGGTGCATGGTTGATGCACTTGTTCATGGTACAGATTGAGGTATAGGTTGGGGAATGGTGGATGCACTTGTTTATGGTATAGGTTGATTATAGGTTGTTTGGTACATGTTGGTGCATGGTTGATGCACTTGTTTATGGTACAAGTTGATAACAGTTTGAGGTACAGGTTGATGCATGTTCAGGTTATTGTTATAGGATATTTGTTGCAAGTTGATTGGTACATGTTTAAAAAAGTATATCACAGTGACAGTGTGACAGTGGTTACATCATTCTACTTACACATTAGGGCGGTTGGACGGGGAAATCATAGGTGGTTTTAGCCACCTTCCGGTTGTAGTCAAAGAAAATAGGGGGTTGTAGCCTCCTTCTGGTTATACCCAGAGAATTGGAGAGTTGGATCTTCCCTCAGGTTTTAGCCTGAGAAACTAGGGGGTTGGAGCCTCCTTCTAGTTGCATCTGGAAAAAAAAGGAAGTTGGTGCTTCCAATGAATGTAATTCTTCAAGACATATAAGATAAAACATTATGTTGTTTTCTCTCACTTTGGGTTTCCACGTAAAACACTGGTGTATTGTGTATGTGTATGATTGTTCATTTGTTCATTGTTTATTTACTCTACAGTTATTGGATGATAATGATACATTGATATAACACTTGGATTATATGGTTAAAAAGGATTAAATTTGTCTATTACTGATTCACCCCCCCTTTCAGTAATCCAACAATTGGTATTAGAGCAGGTTCCTTCAAGAAACAGT
This sequence comes from Picea mariana, assembly GCA_032191745.1. Classification (NCBI taxonomy): domain Eukaryota; kingdom Viridiplantae; phylum Streptophyta; class Pinopsida; order Pinales; family Pinaceae; genus Picea; species Picea mariana. The sequence continues at coordinate 11,937 of JASDQU010191574.1, forward strand.
TTAACCACTAGCAGGAGATCATGGATTATTCTGAGAATGGATTACCAATCTTTAATGGTCAGAATGGTTTTAAGTATGAGATGTGGATCATAAGGATGAAAGTATTTTACAGGCACAAGGACATTATATTTGGCTATCAGTTGTTATAGGACATGATAGTTCAAAAAAGGGAAAAGACTGTAGCCAAGAAGGAATTGAGGAAGAATAACAAAATAGAAATGGATTTCATGTGGGATGGATTACCTAATCTGATAAGAGAAAAGGTTGGTAAATGTTCATCAACAAAAGAACTTTGGTATAAGTTACATGACATATATTCGTCACCCATCACAGATTTAGAAAATGTCAAAGAAGATGCAGATACAAATCAAGAAGAATTATGTTCACCATGTCAAGCAGATTCAAAAGATGAAGAGTACATAATCACCAAAGGTATGTTGTTTTGTTTTAATTTTCAAAAACGTGGACATATTGAAATAGAATGCCATCAAGGAAATGAGACAGAAAAAATAATTGAAAAGGAAGGCAATTATAAATAAGAATTGATTAGTTCTTTAGATGAACTAAAAGAAGAAAATAATTCACTCAAGAAAGAATTGATGAAACAAAATGAAAGTGTTCACATTTTTGAAGAATCCCAATAGGTCATTGAGAACTTAATAACTCAACTAGAAGAATCCAAAAAGATCGAAGAAAATCTTGAATATGAAAAGCAGTGTTTGGAAACCAACATAGTAGCACACAAGGAAGAAGTAGAAATGAGAGAGAATATATTGACAGATCATCTTTAGGAAAGAACTAGTGATCTAAACCAACTTGAGGCAAAGTTTGGTCAAGAAGAGAAAGGAATTGAAGAAGAAATAATCATATTAAAAATTCATCTTGAAGAAGCGAAAAAAACTGAATAAGTCATGAAGTCTCAGATAATGAAGAAAGAAGAAAAGGTTGAGAAGCTTAAATAAGAAGTTGTCACATTGAGAAGTAAAATCGTCAATCTAAATAAGAATGTTGAAGAGACAGAAAGATCCACATCAGTTATAGAGAATGAAGAGAAGCACTCTAGGTTGCTAGAAGATAAGAATGAGGAAAATATAAAGAGTTATGCAGAAGTACTCAAAGGAAGGAATCATGGTCAACCAGAATCTAAGAAAATTATTGAAGATACATATTCAAGAAGACCATCAATGTTCAAGCCACAAAGAAGCTTCAATCATGATCATGACCAGTCAAAGAAAAAATTTAGAAGGACTATGGCACAAGAAGATCATTCACTCCCAGCTATGTAGATTTATTTTATGGTAATTGTTTTTATTGTACTAAATTTGGACATAAGGTTGGAGATTGCAGAAATTATAAATAAATTTTCAAGCAAGAAGTGCCTATGTGGTCGCACGTAACATTGAGTGTGACAAATGTCATAACTATGGACACATAGACAGTGATTGTAGAAGCATGATCGATACTTCCATGAAAGAGAATACTGATATCAGATATAAGAAAGTATGGATAAGAAAACAGGAAGACCATGTGAACAAACACCAGGTACCAAAGATTGTAGGATTGGAAATAAAACAAGATGAAGAAAAATCTACGGAGAAAAGGAAAGATGTTAGATACATAAAGGTTTGGAAAATAACTAAAAGAAAGGAAGGACAGGTAAATAAGGAACATGTTTAAGAGATTGTACTTTCAAGCATTGTAGTGAAAGATGAATCCATAGACATAAAGAAAGAAGTCAGATCTCAGAGAGATAATGAATCTACCAATGAAGATGATGATGAATACACATCAGAGAAGAAATTGTTATGAGCTATGTGGATTAGAGACTCCCAAGTAATATGAATATTAGATGGGGGTAGTCTATGCAATAGTTGTGATATACCAAAGAACCGTCCTTTGAGCAACTTGCAGAGTTTGAGAAATTAGATTCAGAGCAATCACTAGCAGACGAGTATAGAAGAATCATCCTTCATATCAGATTATCGGAAAGAAAGATGCAGGAGTTGAGACTAGAAGAAAAATATGTTCACGAGAACAAACTCACCTAAAAATCTTATATACAATTGAACCAAACTTTTTTGAAGAAACCGGCAAGGATGAATTTTTGAAAAAGACCATGGATGAAGAATTGGATCAAATAGAGAAAAATGACATTTGGGAACTACTTCCAAGACCAAAGACTAAGACTCTGATCAGAACAAAGTGGGTCTTTAGGAATAAATTGAATGAGTATGCACAGGTTGAAGGAATCGACTTTGAAGAGACATTTTCCCCAGATTCCAGAATGGAAGGAATCCATTTTCTTTTAGCTTATGCATGCTCCAAAAATATTAAAATGTATCAGATGGATGTAAAATCAACTTTTCTGAATGGGGAGCTTGAAGAACAAGTCTACATTGAACAACCAGAAGGATTTTAGTTGTCATAGAATGCAGAGTGTGTGTGCAAATTAAACAAGGCCTTGTATGGTCTAAAACAGGCTCCTAGAGCATGGTACTCTAGACTGTATAAATATCTACATCAAGAAGGGTTCAAAAAATGAAGTGCAGACAACAACCTCTACATCAAGGTAAGTCAAGGTAATATTTTATCAGTTGACGCTTATGTTGATGATGTTATTTTTGGTATTGATGCTGGCAGGTTAAGCCGGGAATTTGCAAAAGATATGAAGAATGAATTTGAAATGTCGTTACTTGGAGAACTATCTTTCTTTTTGGAACTTTAGATACATCAAAGCAACCAATGAATTTTTATTTCTCAAACCAAGTATATCAGAGAGATGCTAAAGAGGTTCAGAATAGAAGAGTGCAAACCAGTTATCACTCCCATGCAAACTAGTTGCAAGTTGAGCAAAAGATGATGATTCAAAGTCTATAGATCAGAGGCAATACAGGTCAATGACTGGCATCCTACTATATGTGACAACATCCATACCAAATGTAATGCAGGCAGTTGGAAAGGTGGCACGATTTAAAGAAGCACCAAAGGAATCACATGTATTAGCAGTGAAGATGATTTTCAGATATCTCAAAGGAACAAAAGAGTTTGGATTATGGTATACAAAATGAAAGGATATATCACTTATCGCCTACACAGATGTAGATTGGGCAGGTTGTATTGATGACCGATGAAGCACCACTGGAGAAGCATTCTACTTGGCTTATTTTTTAGTATCATGGCTAAGCAAGAAACAATCATCGATATCCTTATCTACAACTAAGGCAAAGTATATTGTAGCAATGTCATGTTGTACACAGATTCTTTGGATGAAAGAAACTCTGACAGATATACAGGTTGAGTATGATGAGCCCATTCCAATCTTTTGTGATAATACAAGGGCCATCAGTATCTCTAAAAACCCAGTGATGCACTCTAAGACTAAGCACGTTCCAATCAAGTATCACTTTCTACAGGAGCATGTTTCAGAAAAGAACATCAGAGTTGAGTATTTGGGCACAAAAGAACAAGTGGCAGACATCTTTACAAAACCACTTCCACGAGAAGCCTTTAAATATATTCGCGGGAAACTTGGAGTTATTTCTACTCCAAAATGAATGATTTTTGAATTCTTATCTTATATTTCTCAGATGTACATGAGGAAGCACCATAAGAGGATGGTCCAGTCAGGGGGAGCATCCCTAGATGGAAAGATACCTTTTCCATTGATGACAAAGGGGGAGCGATTGATCAGATGTAGAGGACAGAGGCACGGTTCCAGGGGGAGCATGAGACAAAGACATGGTTCCAAGGGGAGCAAGAGTGATATGATTTCAGTATTGCATCAGAGTGTTACCATCAATGCCAAAGGGGGAGATTGTTGATTAAGGTTAGTTTTCATTCATATCAATTGTTGAAGAAATCCCGGTAACACAAAGGTTTGGGTAATGGACCCAAGTTTGTTTGATGTAAATATGAATCATTATTGTGTTGTCATGGTTGATAATAAGTACAGATGGATGAACTCCAAAGTCGTCCCTTTATGGTGAAATCCCTCATGGGAAGTCTCTTTGTAGATTGAGTTATCCTAGAAGTATGGTTAGAGAACCCATGCTTATTTGTGGAATAATGAGATAAAGGTCAATGAATTTTTAAGTGAAACTATCCGATATGGATATTGTTTTGCATTCCACATCTGGTGGTATGTGGAACATCACATAACTCCTCACGGTTAAAGAGTTATGTCCATGAGAAGTTGGAGAACCCAGGGCTGGGTAATGCACCAAAGTTTGTTTGATGGATAATGGTATGAGTTTTGATATATTTGCAGGTAATAATATTATATATGGATGGTACATATAATTCCATTTCTGTTGGTATGTGTAACGTTGCATAACTCATCACAGTTTGAGAGTTATGGTCTTACGAAGTTGGAGGACCCTCTTATGTCATCTAGATGCCCCAAAAGGTCCAAGTAGTCAAAGTGGTTTAAGAGATTTTAGATGGTAAATAATAAAGTGAAGTGATGAGTGTACTATAATTCAAAGTGAATACAAAATAAATTAGTTAAATAATAAATTTAATGGAGAAATTAGAATTTGGTTACCAGACATGTACCTCAACTACTTGATTATCAACTACATAATTGAGACATGTTGAGACATGAGTTGTATATTTGATTATGTTGGTACATCTTGATGAGTCATAGTTGATGAGTAGTTGATAAATGATTGGTACATAATTGGTACATGGTTGGAGGCACTTGTTAGTAGTATTCTTGACACATGGTTTATGGATGATGTAGCATACTTGTATTATTAGAAGCACATATTGATCTTGGTGATGATTATGAGTTGTTGTGTTATGCTTGGTTGATTCACATATTTTAGAGTTGTCTTGGTGATTGATCTTGGTGAGTAGATCTGATTTGGTTGATAACATTGATGAGATAGGTTGTTGTGATAAGTTCTTTAGATGCGTTATTGTGACAGGTTAATTGTACAGGTTTGTTGCATGGTTGATGCACTTGTTCATGGTACAGGTAGGTGCATGGTTGATGCACTTGCTTATGGTACAAGTTGATTGCAGGTTGTTTCGTACAAGTTGGTGCATGGTTGATGCACTTGTTTATGGTACATGTTGATTACAGTTTGAGGTACAGGTTGATGCATGGTTGATGCATGGTTCAGGTTATTGGTACATGTTATTTGTGTAGGTTGATTGGTACAGGTTTACAATAGTATATCTCATAGTGATAGTGTTATAGTGGTTCAATCATTCTACTTATACATTAGAGAGGTTGGACGTGGAAAGGATAGGTGGTTGTAGCCACCTTCCAGTTGTATCGAGAGAACATAGGGGGTTGTAGCCTCCTTCTATTTGTACCCAGAAAATTGGGGAGTTGGAGCTTCCCTCGGGTTGTAGCCTGAGAAAATAGGGGATTCCAGCCTCCTTCTAGTTGTAGCTGGAAAACAAAGGAATTTGGTGCTTCCAATGAATGTAATTCTTCAAGACATATACGATAAAGCACTTTATGGTTTTCTGCCTCTTTGGGTTTCCACATAAAACACCGGTGTACTATACATGTGTATGATTGTTCATTTGTTCATTGTTTATTTAGTCTGCAGTTATTGGATGATAATGATACATTGATATAACACTTGGATTACATGGTTAAAAGGGATTGAATTTATCTATTATCGATTCATACCCTGTCTCAGTAATCCAACACAACATATGTATCTAGAGATTCAAGAGGTGGCATTATGTCATCATGACACCCACCCATAATTGTAACTTCTTGGAGCCCAAGGATCATATAGAGCTTGATAAATATACATTCAACCAAATATTTGGTGAAGAAATAAACAACATGATCACCTGCTATGTAATATTCATGAGAGAAAACATTCTATTGAACCGACTGCCTGAAGTAGTGAGCATGGAGCTCAACATGCTTCATATTATTGTGTGAAACATAATTTTCAACAACCTAAATAACACTATGGTTATCAAAATAGATTATAGTCGAGGTGTGAATATGAATAATAAATTCTCTCAAATGTTGGCAGATCCATACAACTTTATTACCTTATTCAATGACGCCATGATGTTTATCTTCTATATTCAAAAAATAGAGTACCTTATATTTATTGTCAGACCACACCAATGATCCAATGATAAAGAAAAACACATAGCCATATGTGGACTTTCAATCATCACTTTCACCAGCACAATCTAAGTTAGTGAAGCCAACCAGTAAAATTGAACTTCGACAATACTTCATAACAAAATGATTTCTACCATTGAGATAGTGAACAATGCATTTGATTGTTTTCTATTGGATTTCTCTAGGGTTTTTTCATAAACCGAGAAACCACACTAATAGAAAAGTAAATGTCAGGATGACTATGATTAAGATAAATAGCACTATCGACCAATTGTCATTAAAGTGTAGCATCAATTGTGGGTGTTTGACAACTTTTGGTAATTTTTACTCAAGATTGAAAAGAAGTAGCACAGGGATTGCAATAAACCATCTTGAAATGTGTCAATATATCCATCACATATTTAGACTGAGAAATGAAAAATCCATCACATAGTAGTAATACTTGAAGATGCAAAAAATAATGCATAGTAACAAGATCTATCATGTCCAAGGAGTTAGCAAGTTGTTACTTTAATATAACGATGAGAGCATTATTATTTTCAGTAATGAGTGTCTCATCTACATATAAAACAAAAATCAAGGTGTCTCCATTTTTATGGATTACATACTAGTTTTGGTTAGATTCACAACATTTGAAACCAAGTTGAAGAAATAAATTGTTGATCTTAACATACCAATATTGGGGAGGATGATTCAAACCATAAAGTGACTTCTTGAGTCAAAAAAAAAGTATGAAAATTTCACAAAACTAGGTGATTGTTCCATGAAAATTTATTTATATAGGTATCCATGAGAAAAAACACTATTCACATCCATTTGATGGATTTTCAATATAAAACGAGCAGCAAGGGAAGGAATCAATTAAACATAGTTCATCTTTGTAGTAGGGGAAACGGTTTCAATGTAGTCGATTTCTTTTTATTGAGAAAACACCTTTACAACTAGGCATGCTTTATGTCTCTCAATAACACCTTCAGATGTAAATTTGATCCTATAGACCCATTAATGTTTCACAATGTTATTTCCTTGTGGTTGAAGAACCATGTCCCAAATGTGATTCTTTGCCAAAGAATCAATTTCATTTTATATGCCCTACTCCCATTCATATTATCCATCAACATTTGACTACAAAATATGACCAGAAGTTTCAAGTGCATTAGTCATCAAGGAAACACTGGTATGTTTCTTTTGACATCTATTATATTTTCAAGAGGAAACAATTCCAACATCCAGTCAGGTAGATTCAATTTTCTTTCCATCCCATATAGGTAGAAAAGAGATAGGTGAACCACATTTTATCTTAGCAGGTTGATAAGACGTCAGAGGGTTTTCATTCAATGGACTAGTCGAGACATAGGATGACTAAATAGTCAACTCGTAGTTTGATTGTCTAGTCGAAATAAGAACAAAGTTTGAATGTCTTGTCGAAGGACTGAAAAATGGAATAGGAGCACCAGTTCTAGAGAAAACATCAAAGGAATCATCCTACAATAACTCAAAGGAGGAATTCAACAACTTAATTCCATAATACTTCTCATCAAACCATACATTCTTTCTTATGATTATTTTTTGTTTGATAGGATCAAATAGTCAATAGGATTTCAAATCTTCATAGTATCCCATCATAATGGAAGCATGAATATTTGCATCCAACTTATTTCTTCAATAATTGGAAATATGATCCCAGGAAATACATTCAAATGCACATAGATGGTTGATTGAAGGCTTATTTACACATCATGATTTGAATGGAGTCAAGGAAGGAACATATGGAGTCAACAAGTGATTAAGTGAATAGTTTTCACAATACAATACTTCAGCCAAAAAGTAAGGAGGTATATCTTTATCCAACAAAATACATCAAGGCATTTCAATTGACATATGATTCTTGTGTTCTATGATTCCATTTCATTGTGGTGTCTAAGGAAATAACCATTGGCATTCAATACCATATTGAACCAGGTATTATTCAAATATACTATTTACATGCTCACCACCATTGTTCGATGTCAATCACTTGATGGGTCAGCCACACTACTTTTCACCAAAGGCTTTAAATTCCTTGGAATTTTCAAATACAAGGTTCTTATTCTTAATAAAATAAACCCATGTAAGGCAAGAGAAATCATCAATGAAAGTTAAAATATACTTTTCACCTGGTACTAAAGGTAGATTGATGCAACATACATCAATTTGAACCATATCCAGTAGCTTCTATGATCACAATGCTTTACAAGAGTCAAATGGTGCTTGATGATTCTTCCTAAGAACACATCCATTACATACTTCTTTAGGGGGAAACACATTAGATAAAATAGAAACCATGTTCTAAGTTTCCATCGACTGCAGACTTAAAAAAATTAGGTTTTCGAGTCACTCGTGAAAAAATTGACTTCGCTTATTGGTGTGAGAACCAAGTGTAGTCAGTTCAGTGTGAGGTCGAGTCGTGTCATAGTTTTTTACAAAATTTTTGTTAGGTTGAGAACCTCACCAATATAAATCAATTTTCCTTTCTTCAGATAATGAGCATAGAACCGATCTTGCCAAAATTTCACAATCTTACCTGAGTGTGTTAACTAAGCAACAAAAAACACATTTACACTAATATTTCTCTCATGATAGATGTCGAAAATATTCCCATGTTGGCATGTTACATCACCCTAACCAACAACATCTAGAGTAAAATCATCAACAACGTAGATTTTCCTCTCGTTAGATTAATCCAACCACTTGAACGATGAATCCTTGTCCATGTGATGATTGCACTTGGATTTAACTAGGAATTCATTCTACACAAGATGATATAGCAAGTCCTGAGATGTTCTAACTTGGAACGTGAAATTGTCAGCGGGTCGACATACAATGAAAACAACTTCTTTGAAGAGATTAACCTTCTCCTATAAATATTCTCTCATCTTAAAGAAGACTTTATACACACATATAATATTTCCATACTACCAACATGTCTTATTCATTTTACTAACATAGGGTGCATTTGTCTCTCCCTTAGGTTTTTGGTTGTGGTATGCGGGTTTCTTTATAGAGGCGTCAAACCATATTATGTCCAAGGATCCAACTTGCCTTTTCTCTTGAGCATGTGGGATTGATTTTTACCACCAAGCTTTCCTTCTTCAATCAATTTGTTTTGATTAGTAATCAAAATACCACATAAAATTTCAAATATGTAATACTTACCAGCTTCTTCCATAATTAATGAGGGAAATCAATTCCACTGAGGTGAAACTCAATCTTCCATGAGATGTAGGTTGTGATGAACCCCCTATCTTCATCATTCTTTCCAACAATAATCAATTTTGTGTGGTGGTCTATTGGACCTAGAATCACAACCTTCATATGCTGCCACGGTCCTTTACTCTTCAATTGGGTTTCCATGTCTAGTGCCCATACTACATAATTTGATTCATTTAGAAGAATGAGATCAGTATTTGAAGCCATATCCAATATATAACTAGAAATTGCTATGTTTTAATAAGTTCATATAAGAAATCCACCTTCTGAGAGTCAATCACACAAAAAATCTGACTCAACAAGGTTTGCAATTAATAGGTTGACGATTTAAACCATCATATATGATACCATGATGGTGAATAGGGTGGAACAAAAAATGAAACACAAAATATAGTACTACAAATAATCAAACAAAAATAAAAAAATTCAAAGATAGAGGTGGTGTCTAAACATACTGTTACAACATTTACGCAAATCCATTGGCATTAGGACATCCTAGTGCATATTGGAACTTGATATCTTCATATGATATCAAATTGATCTCTTATCACATGATGATAATGACCCAATGGGTATGTTATTTATAGCCTCAATATCTAACCGAATTCCATAAAATATGGAAGAGCTTATCCACATTTAACCGTGAGTTGTTAGAGTTTGCTCTGCCAAATACGTGTTTATGATTTGACTCAACAAGGATGCTCGACTTGACCAACAATTCTTCCAAATCATAGTCAATTTCTTGGTTGCTCGATCCACCACGTGACCATGTTTGAATTTTGGTCGACTATTCGACCAATAGGCACGTTGATTACTCGACTGACTAATGTAGATATTTGGTTGATCTTCAGACTAATTGTATCTATACGTAGGTCGACCATGCGACCTACTGAATCCAGGATATGTGTGATGAATCATCAATGCTTGATTTTCCAACAAAGATCTTGTTTATTTTAGGAGTTGGAAAAGGAAACAAGGTCCAAATAGGCCTTGACCCTTGGATTGGGAGAAATGAGGTGCATAGGTTTCCACCTTCCCTCATTCAAGACTTCATATCTAAAGGATTTTATACTCTGATCCATATTTCTTGGGGCCTAGTAATCAATAATCGTCATCAACAATGGATTTCATGGAGAGACCTGGAGATTAATGAGGCTTACACTATAGTCTGGAAATATTACACAAGTAATATCAATAAATGCAACATGATCCAAAATGATGAAGAGGATGAAATAATATGGTCCTTGAACCCTTCAGAAGGATATGATACTTAGTTTGGTTATAATTCCTTTCCATTGGAAGGAAAGGATGAATGAGTGATCTGGTGATGGAAATCCACTTGGAAATTTAAATGCTCGAAAAAAACAAAAACTTTCATGCGGCTACTCATCAACAACAAATAACTTAATTGGGATATTCTTCAAAAAATAAATTTCAAATATCCATGTAGGTGCTTCCCTTGTGAATTTATATCATAACAAATTCCCATTTGATCCTCTCCCACTGTTTCTTAGAATAGGTATGGAAAGAATTTGAAGGACCAATTGATCTCAATAATCATAGGGAAGGTGTCTTTATAAAAGAAAATTTAAAATATTATCATCAAAGCATGGCCACTCAATCCTTCAAATACCTTGCACTGACCTTGTCTTAGGGAATTTTGGTGGCTCAAAATTCCAAGAGGAATAATATGTATGGAGGCCAATTCTGGTAAATAACTCCTAGGTAATTGTGTAAACACATAAAGGTAAGAAGACTTATGTAGTATACATAGTGAGGTAATATGGATACCTTGGGAAGCACCCAAGGGGAATAATACGTTTGGAGGCCAATTATACTAAACAAGGCCCATGAAATAGTGTGAACATAATAAAGGTTAGAAGACTTACTAAAAGGTTCCACCTACTAGAGTATTCCTCCTCTAGAATGTTCCTTGGACATAGAAAGTGTAATATAAATAACTTTAAGAAATGGAATGAAGCATAGTGAAGTATATTGTAAATTTATAAAGAATTCGTATATTTTAACCTTCTACAATATTTTACTACAAATAGATTTCCAATAAAAGAACATAAAAGATACAATGGAAAATACACACATTACATAGAGATTTTTCCCCTAGAAACCCAAACCGGGAAAACCAACATATTATATATTCAGTCATTCATAGTGATACATTGTTTACAATACAATATACATATAGGAGCTAGTGATATCCAAATCCATAACTCAATGACCTGAGTTAGTCAACAACCCTAATTCATTGATCAGAAATAGAAAACCATGTGCCAAAAAATCGTCCAACAATGGACACGTGTTGATACTGAGAGGGGGGTGAATCGGTATCAAGTACAATTTAAAACCTTTTTAAACTTATACTTAAACCATTCAATTATATCCAATGACCAATGAATAATAGTATAAGAGTTACACCAATACACCACAATACACCGTGCACAATATATGAGAAATAATCTATAGTTATTGTTTAAGGGAAGTAATGACTTTCAAAGGTAGCTACAGATTCCAAACATAAAGGGTGGGATAAACATCCAAGAGGAAGATACAATCCTCCAATATCAAGAGATATTGGAACTCTCCATCCTTGCCCCTTTCTTCCACGCAAGAATATACGAGAGATAATAAAACTTCACATTAAATTATCACCATCAACCAACCATCACATACAACCTGATAATGTTTCCTGAGACTTCTTCAATTCACACAATTATTCAATTCTTGGAATACTTTGATCCTATAGATAATATTATTCAATTTATTCTCTAAAACTTCTCCAAGTTTCACTCCTTGAATCCTCCCCAAAAGAAGTTATAGAGAAAATGGTAGACCTTGTTCAATTTTGGTTTATTCAAGAGACCGTACTTATACAAAATGCCCCGCACTCAATATTTAACATCAGATTCAGAAACTCACACACAAGAAACTATAGTCCATACTCTTTCCAGTGAAATTCGTCCCACATCATTTGGATTCTTGATGAAGAAGTTATGACTGTTTTACCTGCAACACCTATTTATTGAGGAGCTTCAGGACTGGTCACAAACCCTATCTTCCACAGAGTGTATCTCCATAATTATATCCAATAAAGAGATGAAATTTTAACCATAGGTACCTTGATATGTCTTCTCATACCATAACAATTTCACCATCTGACTCGTTCTAGAAAAAAAGTTATAGAAAAAGTAGTAAGATGACCTAAAAATAACATATCTTAGAACACATCACCAAAAGACTTCATCCTCCCTTGAAATCCGGCCTCCTTTACTTCTGATTTCCTATGAAATTCAACTTGTGTTTAAAATGAATGTATAATGATATTTATTTATACCATTTATGTCACTTCCTTTTGACATTAGGGCCAACCTGACACTTTCTT
>JASDQU010191574.1:24788-42288 GCA_032191745.1 Picea mariana
TAACCTAACTCAATAGATAATTAGAAGGAAAAGTATAAGTAAGAGGTTGGGGTGCACCTATTACTCATTCTGGTTTTGGATTAGCATTTTCTATTGATCTTGAGCATTCAGTTTGGGGGTTTTGCTGTACAAACTCTTGTGAGCAACTCAGTGGTGAAATATCCACTCACCTTGTTTCACAGCTTGGTCTCGGGGATGAAAGACTCCTCCACACCATTCTAGTCTCAGCCCATCTCCATCTAGCACTTCAGAAGGTAGCAAGTCACACTGTTCTTGTGTATCTAGTAAGGGCGCACCATCATTTGGAGGGAGGTTCGATCCATCTTATCCTGAGGGCCTGGGGCCATTCCAACAGTTGGGTTTTGTTTGCAGGGGCAGGGCCATCAGTTTGAGGGATTTTCTGGAGGGTTATCATCATTCTACATTTGTCTGCAGATTGGAACATCTTGGAGCCATAGGGGACGTCCTATAAATCAGTAAAACTCAGATCTAGGGAGATCTGCTTGAGATCGGAGTCTGAAACTTCTCCCACGGGATTCTCATAGCCCGATCTATATTCTTGGAGAGTTTCAGAGCATTTGGAGGCCTCCTTCATCAAGGCCGAATCAGCTAGGGTTTCAGTCATCTAGTGGGGCACCCCATTCAGTTGGAAATTCAGATCTACAGGGTTTGAGAGTGGATTTCGGAATTTGGACATCTGGGTTGTCCTTACAATTGCATGATCTATCATTTGGCATATTTCTCGAGATGATTGGACACCTTTGGTAGCAGGACAGAATTATTGAGGGCTTCAGCATTCTAGCAGGACGTGGCACTTTCCATCTTGGAGGTTGAGCATTAGTACAACTCAGATCTGCTTGATTCAGTCTTCATTGTATATCCAGCCTTTGGAGGCTTATTTTGTATTGTCGGGACCATTTTGTAGCAGCTCATATCTATTACTTGTACGACCATCTAAGGTTTATGCCAGATCGGCCATCTATTGTATTGATCTTACATTGCTCGTAATAAAAAGGTTAGATCTTTGATTGTTCTTCTACATATTGAATATATTGTGATATCCATGTGTTGATGAATCTTGTATGCACTTAATAACTCAATAAATTAGTAGTAGTTAGTGATTCCAAGAAAGAACTTGGCTTGGGATCATTACAGAGCGCTCCCCTATACCTCTTCTGGGAGCGCTGGCGCTCCCCCTTACACTGTCTTGGAGTGTTATAAATCTCCTTTGGCCCTTTTGAGGGTGTGCTGGTGTCTTTAGGAGTGTTTCCACCCCCCTTAAGCCTACCGGGGAGTGCTACAACGCTATTATGGCCCTTTTAAGGGAGCACTACCTATTTTAGGCAGCAATTGAGTTGTTGAGATGAATGGGGGACGAATCTTTTCATTCTTAGATTGCATTTGAGTTTGAATCCCTAGTCCAGCCATGTTCTTAGGTAAGATCCTCAATTGAAGGAGGAAAATACTCAACTTCCCCAAGGATATCTCAAGTGGTTAAAGCCTCTCAAAGGCTATATAAGCAAGCTTTCTAATGGGGAAAGAGGACTGGAAAGGGAGAATCACACCAAACTTATGATCTTGTAAGTGGTGCTGGAACAGAGATATTTTGGAGGCAAGAGACCTATGATCTCATAGGGAGCAATCGGTGAAGCTATCATCATTCAGATTGTGGATCTTTTGAGCAAGGGGTAGACAAGGCGGACTTGATGAAACTGCTACAATTCATCTATGGATGTAAGCAATGTTTTGTCCTCATTAATACAATTTTCTTGGCCTGTTTCTTTCTAATTCATGTTCAATCTCACATGAATTTGTCTCTTTAGTAGATAGACCTATTTCTGACTAATCTTGATAGAGTAGGAAGTAGTTGTACTTTGTTTGTCTACAGGGATTATCGAGGAGCAAAATATTGGAGCTCAACTCAGAGCGTGCAGGGACAAACACCGGTAAAAGGTACTTCTTTTCTCCTTCCTCCTCACACACTAGTCCACCTAGATCTAAAAGGAAGTCAGTAACCATGATAATCACTTTCTGTCTTAGAGTTAAGAGTCTATCTCTTTGAGGAGATCTACCTGTCCGTAGGGAGATTGTCCTTCAACACCCCCCATTCTTCATTGGAGGTATTTTCTTCTATAGAAGGAGATTCTTCAGATACCTTCTTTTTCTCAAAGTTCAATCTACACTGCTTCTTGTAGTGCCCTTCTTTTCCACATCTTCAGCATACCTTTAAAAAATTTCCAGGATACTTATATATTCTCTTAGACTTACATATCCCACTTGAAGACTTAGATCTATTTCTTTCCTCGGAACGTCCTCTTGCAAATAATGCATCTATGCTCTTTAATTCCATGTTCTTCCATCTCGTATCCTTCAAAAACAAGGATGATACCACTTCATCAAACTTCAAGGAAGTTGTATTAATACCTATGGCCACAACCAAACTATCCCATGAGTCTGGTAAAGAGAAAAATAAATTGATACACTTATATTCATCCTAAATTTTAATCTCAATAGATACTAACTAACTTACCACAGTATTGAAGGCATTCAAATTATCTTCCACTAAGTCTCCATCTCTCATTCTCAGGTTATACAAATTCTTTCTTAGGAATAATTTATTTACTAGGGATTTAGACTGATACAACTTCCCCTACTTATCCCATAAATCTTTGGCTATAGATTCCTCTGACACATTCAGTAATACTAAATTTGAGAGATAGAGTCAAATTGTTCTCTTCTCCTTCCAATCTAACATTTTCCAGTCATCTGTTGAAGTTCCTGTAGGTTTAGTACCTGGATCAACCACGATTCATTGATCTTTTTCCACAAACAGATCTTCCATCTTCAGCTTCCACAACTCAAAAAAATTCCCATTAAACTTCTTGATCTCCATTTTCAAATTGCTCACCATTTCTTTTCACCTAGAAAATCAATACCATAGATCTCCCATCGTAACAAGGCTTATCACAGTCTCGAGACAAACTCTTGACCACAAAGGCATCCCCCTGTAGCCAACAAAGCTCTGATACCAAATGTAGATTTAAACCTTGTAAAATATTTTACTGTAAACATATTTTGAATAAAAGAACATAAAATATACAATGGAAAATACACACATTACACATAGATTTTTCCCTTGCAAACCCAAACTGAGAAAACCAACATATTCTATATTCATTCATTCTTAGTGATACATTGTTTACAATACAATATACATATAGGAGCCAGCGAAATCCAAGCCCCTAACACAATGATTTGGATTAGTCAACAAGTCTAATTCCTTAACTGGAAATAGAAAACCATCGACAAAAACCATGTGTGGAAAAACTTCCCATCAATGGACATGAAAGTCGAGGCGACACCAAAAATGAGGCAAAAATGCAACATGTTTCCCGAGGAAAAATATTCTCGGGGACGCTACTCCCAAACCCCTGTGTGGGGGGGCTATCGCCCACCTGCAACCCCTAAAGGGGTGACATAGCAGCCCCCCTCAAACCCCCCTACATTCCCAACACAACATATAGGACACTAGAGATAGTCGTACAAAGAATATAAGACATACCCAACAACATTGCTTGAGGAGTGTTATCGTTCAATAAAGATTAATATATGGTGTTACCTTACATCAAGGGTTCTCTCTAATTATCGTGTTTACTTGGTGAATGATTTCAGTTTCTTATTTAAGTTAAGTATTTATATTCTAGATTCTATATTCATATCCAAAACATAACATTTGGTATAACAACTCTTTCTTTGGCCAAAGAAGGAAGAATAGTCTCTTCTTTTTGCATATTTTTTCAAGGGAAAAAAGGTGGATCCACACTACATTTTAAATTCTTAAAATTTCTAAGAATAATTTGCATAAACGGATTAGATATTTGAGTTATTCTTGGAAAACTACCCAATTTTAGAAAACAAATTGTCCAAAATGGAGTCCGAGAAGTGAAGTGAATTGACAATTTTTAGGGGTTTTCCAAAAACAATTGTGTGATTTTCAAAGTAAGTTATATTTTTTGTTAAAGACTTATTAGAAATAAGATGAATTTTAAAGGGAACTCTAATGGCCCTATGAATAGATAAAAAATTTAAAATCTAAAATTCAAATCACTTGGAAAATAAGGCTATCCCATAGCTTAATGGATGATGTTGACATATGGTGGGAATCATTGGACTTTGCCAAGATGATGGCACTTTCTACTGAAACATTGGAAAAAATACTTTTATATCGGTAGTGCCATGTTATAAAAAAGGATACTGAGAGCACCAAGGGTTTATTTGAATGTGGCAACTCCATACTATAGGTTCATGGATGCATTAAAAAAGAGAAGGTTATTGTTTCTATTGATCCTAGTTACGAGAAATGTTTTTATCAATGTTTAGTTGTTTAATAGATTTCAAGTTCTTGTAGAGAATATTCAAATAACACATGTTGAGGGTCAAAATGTTCAATTTTTTAAAGATTCGAAGCTCACTATAGATAAATATGTTGTGCATATTCATTTTTGTTCCATTGATATGAATGGTGTGGGTGTTATTCTTCGACATCCTTGGATGGAAACCATTGGCGCAGTTTAATATTAATGTGGAAGAGAAGTTTGTAAAACTTTGTTACAAGAAAAAGAAAATTACCTTGTAGGATATGTCTCTTAGTAGGAAAGAAGGGCCCACTAGGGAAAGCAAAGAAGTTATTGCAGAGTCTGAAGTTGAATCAGAGGCAGTGTATATAGAAGGATATGAAGCCAATCCACATGCAGGACAAAATAAATAATCCATGGAGATAAATGACTTAAAGAAGCACCATGTGGTAGAGTTGGTGATAGAAGAACTGACTAGTAATTTTTTTGTATATTTCCATCACACAACATAGAGAAAAAATAATCTTCAAGGTAGGGGCGTGGGCATCAAAACATTTATTATGGACCAGTATGGCACCATAAACTAAACCAATCAAGAGGTACATGAAGGAATACCAACACTGTAGGATGATATAAGGATAGAGAAGCAATACTATGGCACGAAAGGCGCAATAAGGACCAACATCAAGGTGGAAAGGTAGCAGTTGGAAATCAAGTTCATCTTCCATTAGGATGGATGTATGCTCATACTTGGTTCTAGTTGGATACATGTCTTAGTCCGTCATAATGTATTGTTTATTCTCATGTTTCAAGGAAAAAACATGTGAAGGAGGATGGAATGTAGTGTATTTAAGGAGTTAATATGGGGTACCTTGGGATATACCCAAGGGAAATAATATTTATGAAGCTCAATTCTAGTAAATAAGGTCAATGTAATAGTGTTAAAACAATAAAGGTGAGAAGGATTACTAGAAGATTCCACCTACTACAATATTCCTTTTCTAGAATGTTCTTAGAAGATATAAAATGCCATATAAAGAAGTCTAAGAAATGGAATGATGTATAGTGAAGTATATTTTAGATGTATGAATAATTTCTTGAGGAGTGAATTCCCTCCATAAGGAATAATATATCGTGTTACCCTAGCTCAAGGGTTTTATCTCATTCTTTTGTTGATTAATTTATGTGAATGCTTGGTTTATTTTTGAAGTTAATGGTTTCTATTGTATTCGTATATTAGAACTTAATATACAACAACATTTATTTTTGGATCTCAAGACACTACAATTCACTTTCTCTCACATTTATTTTTCTCATATGTATAGGGGAAAAAATTCTAACACTGACATGTTATCGCATGAAGGATTGGAGTTTTAAGAAGGAACTTGGGAAATCATTGAATCCCAATAAGGTCACCTTACTTCTCAGTTTCATGAATCTTGGTTTCGTAAAAATAATCTGAGCACTCACTTCCTCTTCAATTGTTTATGGGAGTTTAAATATTTTTGTATTCTATATCTAGAGTGTAGATAAGGACATTACAGAACAACTTAACCCAAAACTTTTCTTTTAATTAAGGATACTTGATTGTTGAATACTTAACATATGAGTTTTGTTAAAAAAGGTATAGATTCTCTCTTTCATATCAAGCCCTCTAGAGGAACACTAAATACCAATCGGTATCTATGATTGTAATTTTTTTATCTTTAATAAAAGTACTAGATTTTTTCTTCAGAAAAAATGTATTATCCAACATCCTTAAAGTTTTCTTATATTTGTCTTAAAATTTATTTTACTTCACACATTAAAAAATTTTAAATTCTTGATTCACGTGATTTTATACTAAACAAAATTGTAATGTAAAATAGATATATTTTTAATATAAATTCTATAAAATTGTTATGCATATGTGTTGATATTTTTTCATATTTCTTATGTAGTTTTTTTGTGTGTATTTTTCTATTTGTTAAATTGATGTTTGTGGAAAAAGGAACCTCTTTTAGGTAGTGTTTTGACTTACTAATTTTATTAAGGTGTACATACTCTACCTCCTCACTTTTTTGGATTCAAACTTCTGACTTTCTTAAAATGAAACACACTTCTAATTATTAAGCTAACTCAAAATATGCATGAGATTTGATGCATGAGCATCACTCCACGTCAACAGTGTGCTAGCTAGCCAACACATCTAGCACACATTTAATGGAGAAAGGGAGAGGCGCAACCCTCTCAATTTTTAAATTTAAAATTTCAATAAATGTTGTATGGCTTTTAATGCCAAACCATACAGTTGTTCAAGAAGTGGTTGAGGTTGCCTTAAATGGTTACCTGCAACTAAGACCAAATCTAACAAGTCTACGACATCCATTTATGAATGTATCCGTAGGAGCCGCTCTAGGATAGAAATAGCTCAGAGATGATGGTTGAGGATAAGCTCGAGAGAGCCCTCATTTTTTAATTAAGAAGTTAGAGTAGAGAGTTAGGAAGAGGGACTAGAGCAGAGAGGTCTCGAGAGAGAGTTGAGACTCGCTACAGTCCAGCCTTTGTAAACATCTGTATAGACATTTGAAAATTAATACAAAGAGTAGTTTTTCCTGCCCATGAATTGTCTGTGTATGTTTATGCATTTGAATGTCACCTGTATGCTATAGATACAGGCTATAGATAGATTTTACTATCTATCTGCGAGTTTGTTGGTTTTTGTCTGGGTTCTTTAGGCTGTGCAAGGAGTGCACAACATAACACTGGAAGTTATGTAGCTAGTGCAAGGTGTTTGCATCTGAGCTCTGAGGAGTCAGAAAGAACGTGCAAGGAGTGCACACTAGAATGATTCACAGATCAAAGGAAGCCTTAGAGTTACTGAATGCTCTGGAGGAGGAACTATGCAAAGGAAGGCACATAAAAGAAACATAACTACTAAAGGTTCTGTAAAGATCTGCTAGGAGGGCATTGAGTGAGTGAATAGAGTGCACCATAGAACTCTATTTCAAGTTCTAAGAAAAGAGAAGTGTCGAAGAGAAGACACTCACAGGGTTGTTGAACACTCTGTGGAGAAAGGCTCTGCAAGGTGTGAAGTATTTCTTTACAAGAAATACTTTGGATCTGAGTTTAGTGAAACACTCAGTAGCACAAAGAGCATGCGAGGGTGGACTTATTATAAGTCCCGAAGCTTAGGAGGAACAGTGCCTTTGCACACAGAGCAACAGAAGAGAGGAGCAGAAGGTCGAGAAACCTTTCGAGGTTTTCTAAGTTGACAAAGTTTAGGAGGGATAGCATTTCTATAATGCAAATGAGACCAAAAGGAATCAAGCTCGCAAGAGGAAGAGTCAAAGGCCAAGACCATCGATACTTAGAAAATTTTCTAAGTCCAAAAGATGTGTGAAGCTCAGAAGGAGAGCACGCAAGGTGGATGGATCTGAACTGTCAGATCTAGCACCAGATACCTCACAACCTTTGGATCAGGCGAAGGCCCACGGGGTTTAAAACCTTGGATGTCCACACATTTCAAAGTTCGGGGTTTGGAGAAGCAAGGGATTTTGGAGTCGCTACATCACGAACTCCCTGTACGTGAAATCATGCTAGCCATCGGATCTAGAACGCGGTGGCCTGAGAGCCGCTAGATCAAGGATACATGCACAGGGTTGAGTCCCTGGGAGGTGCATAGGAAAAAAAATATGGGTCATCAGATCTAGCACCAAGGACTGATAGCCTTTGGATCCAGAGGAAGGTGTGAGGGGTTTAATCCTCGTAACAACAAAGAAGAACGGACTCGTCAAAGTCCCGAATGAATCAGAACCGTCCATCTTAGAGGACGCATGTCAAGGGATCCACACTTCAGCATTTCACCTACCAGGAGATAGAAAGGGTAAGAGTCAGAACTCTTGACCCACAAAATCCTGAAAGAAGGTGGGCCGTCAGATCAGGGGAGTCTCACAGCCGTTGATCTCCCTTTGGAGTGGAATTTTGGCATTTCAGGGTTCAGTATTTCGGCATTCCAAACCCTGGAAGATCGAAGGGACAAGAATTCTTGCAGCCAGAATCATGAAATCTAGAAACATGAAAACCCAAAAGCATTCAGAGGAATAGCACTAGGTCATGGGACAGGGTCACATAGACAAGACCCAAGTGGGGAGTTTGTCACTCGCCAGCCCTTTCGGGGTTCGACATTTTGGCATTTCGAAGTTCATCATTTCAGAGTTTGGCATATCGAAAACTCTAAGGACAAGGAGCCAAGACTCTTGGTATTGAAAACCCCGAAGTCATGAAATGCGACATGCCTTTGGAATAGGGTTGTGGTCCCAGAGGAAGCAGCCATTTTGGCATTTCGAGACACAGAGATTTAAAATATAGAGAATAGGGGGAGTGCTTACATCATGGTTTCCTGAAGTTGCGAAAGATGGAAGTGCTTGTAGTTAATCCCTTTTCAGCATTTCGGAAACCGAAATCTCAAGAGAGAAGGAGTCATGAGACAGGGAGTCCCAACTCGTGGAATCGTGAAATCGTGAATATTTAAATCTCGAAGAAAGAAGCGGGGTCACAAGTAGATTTTAGCATTTTGGATACTGAGAGTTGGAAGGGACAAGGAGCTTGGGAGAGCTCACATGTAGGAGTCCCAAAACTTTGAAACCTAAAAGGTGTTGATTCAGAATAGAGAAGAGTGCCGAAATTTGGGTGCGCTCAGATATTTTCTCAAGACCTGTGCCAGGGAATTAAAGGGACCTATGGATTTGTTCAAAGGGTTCCAGCAAGAGCCCGAAGAGCTATTTTGGCTCAGAGGAAGAATGATCCAGAGACCGGGAGGTCAGTGGACCCTGCTGTGGTAGGGGGTCTACATCAAGTGGTATCAGAGCCAGATTTTGTTTGTAGATAGCAGACAAGGGGGTTGAAGGGAGAAATTCTGGTAACATCAAGTGGAATCAAAAGAAGAGATTAATTTGTATACAACAGGTGAAATAAGTAGGGTGTTAATTCTCTGTGATGATTTTTTACAAGTGTGCAACAGTCGATAGAAAACCAAGCAAGTTGTAGGAGGACATGGAGATGCTCTTAGACGTAGAGTGATCCATACGCTTGCCAGGAGGGCAGGTGAAAGATGGAAATGGCTACTGAAGGCCATCAGCATGGTGGAAGAGATGACCACCAGTAGATGAGTAAAGTAGAGATTGACAAAGAACTCGTTGAGATAAGGGCAAGAATGGAATAGTTGACATTGAAGATGGAGCAGGAGGCAAAAGTACNTGGCTTGTTCAAAAGTTGCTAGATAGAAAACAACAACAAGAGTTAAGGAAGTGGCTGAGGTATGCTAAAAGCCTCAATGACATAGAGACATTTTGCATCTATAAGCTAGAAGTTGGAGGAACCCTCAGTAATGAGGAAGAGGGATTAGTTTCAGGTCTCATAAACTACCAGGAGGGAAGGGATGAATTTTCCAATTGCTAGGTGGGGAATGAAATGAGATCATTGGAGGATCTCATAGACTGTTAGGGGGACAATAGTGGAAATTCATATTTCCAGGAGGGCAGTGGTATGAGATTAGTTGAAGATCTCATAAATTGTCAGGTGGGAAGAAGTGAACTTTCGAGTTGCCAGGTAGGCAATGGGGAAAAATCAATAGAAATTCTCAAATACAACTAGGGGAGCAGTGCTGAAAGTTTAGATTGTCAGGTGGGCAATTAGATGGGATCACTGGATCTCATGGACTGCCAGGTGGCAGCAGAAATTTCCCAAATTTCCAGGTGGGCAAGGGAAAGGAGATGACACTGTCTGAGAGTCTCATGAACTCAGAGGAGAGTTCATATCAGTGAGTTCTTACAGGTGAGGATTAGAAGAGCATTCTAATGATTGGGGGAACTCGGGTATTCCTACCACATAGCCCAATTGAGGCCAGTGAAGGTGTTGCAGATGGAGCAACAACAGAAGAAAGATAGCCAACAAAGACTGTCATGGAGGAAGAAAGGGATCAAACACTAATGTTTGCCCCTATAGGAGAAGAAGAGCATTCAAAAGAATGGCTCAAAATTTTTAGCCAGGAAGCTAAAACGAAAATGACTACAACACTGAAGCCTGCAGCAGAAGAAGAAGCAGACAACATGGATTTTTTTGATCTGTGCGAAGAATTGGAATCCCTGGAGAGAAGGGTGATGGTGCAAGGCTTGCACATCCAACAGGCCAAGTTGGAAGAAGGTAGTGGAGCATACTAGCCCGAGGAGGAGCTAGAAGAAGCTGAAAGTATGTCAATGGAAGAAATGGCAGCAACAGAACTGCCACGGGAAGAAGCTGAGTAGTAGTTCAGTGAGGAGACTTCAGAGCTGGAGTCTGTATCAGAGTGGCCACTCAGTGCCACAAAGGGAAATAAATATAGCATGGGAGATCAAGAAAATCTACCCATTGAGGAGATAGAAGTGCAGTAGAGGAGACTGCATACAAAGAGCCAACCACTGGAGTAGTTGGATGAGGTAATTGAAGAAATCATAAGGCTGATGTTGAGTTCAGTAGCAAAGACTACTAGAAATGGGAAGTTGAACAACAAGGAACTTGCAAGAGTAGCAGAGAAGAAGAAGTAGCAGTAGCAACAACAACAACAACATAGCTGGAGAGGAGCAGATGGACAACTCCAACGAAAATTTTGGGATCCAGGTGGGTTTCAACACTGGATAACAAGATCTCATGATCAGGAGATCATGATTTTTCTAGCTAAGGAGTATGATGCATGAGCATCACTCCATGTCCACATCATTCCATCTAGCCAGCACATCCAGCACACATTTAATGGAGAAAGGGAGAGGTGCAACCCTCTCAATTTTGAAATTTAAAATTTCAATAAATGTTGTAATGCTTTTAATGCCAGACCACGCAGCTATTCAGGAAGTGGTTGAGCTTGCCTTAAATGGTTACTTGCAGCTAAGTCCAGATCTGATAGGTCTGCGACATCCATTTATGAATGTATCCATAGGATCTACTCTGGTATAGCAATATCTGAGAGATGGTGGTTGAGGATAACCTCGAGAGAGCCCTCATTTTGTAATTAATAAGTTAGAGTACAGAGTTAGGAGGAGGGACTAGAGCAAAGAGGTCTCGAGAGAGAGATGAGACTCATTACAGTCCAACCTTTGTAAACATCTCTATAGACATGTGGAAATTAATACAAAGAGAAGTTTTTCCTGCCCATGAATTGTCTGTGTATGTTTATGTATTCGAATGTCACCTGTATGTTGTAGATACAGGTTATAGATAGATTTTACTATCTGTCTGTGAGTTTTTCAGTTTCTATTTGGGTTCTTTAGGATATGCAAGGAGTGCACAATAGAAAACTGGAAGTTTTGTAGACAGTGCAAGGTGTACGCATCTGAGCTTTGCGGAGTCAAAAAGAACGTGCAAGGAGCGCACGCTAGGAGGATTCACAGACTCAAAGGAAGCCTCAGGGTTACTGAATAATTTGGAGGAGGAAATGTGCAAAGGAAGGCACAGAAAAGAAATAGAACTACTCAAAGTTCTATAAATCTCTGCCCAAAGGGCATTGAGCGAGTGCATGGAGTGCACCAGAGAAATCTATTTCAGGTTCTGAGAAAAGAGAAGTGTCGAAGAGAAGACACTCACGGGGTTGTTGAACACTCTGTGGAAAAAGGCTCTGCAAGGTGTGCATCGAGCCGAAGAATGCCAAGAGGGTGTGAAGTATTTCTTTACAAGAAATACTTCAGATCTGATTTTAATGAAATACTCAGTAGCACAAAGAGCGTGGGAGGGAGGACTTATTCTAAGTCTCGAAACTCAGGAGTAATAGTAAATTTGCACACAGAGAAACAGAAGAGAGGAGAAGAGGGTCGAGAAACCTTTTGGGGTTTTCTGAGTTGACAAAGCTCAGGAGGGATGGCATTTCTATAATTGAGATGAGACCAAAAGGAACCAGGCTCAAAAGAGGAAGATTTGAAGGTCGAGACCTTCAATACTTAAAAAATATTCTAAGTCTAGAAGAAGCGTGAAGCTCAGAAGGAGAGCATGCAAGGTGGATGGATATGAATCATCTGATCTAGTGCTAGATGCCCGACAGTCGTTGGATCAAGCGAAGGTGCACGGGGTTTAAAACCTTGGATGTCCACACATTTCAGAGTTCAGGGTTTGGAGCAGCAAGGGATTTTGGAGTCTCCGCATTGTGAACTCTCGGTATGTGAAATCACGCCAGCCGTCGGATCTGGAATGCAGTGGCCTGAGAGCCATTGGATCAAGGATACATCCACAGGGTTGATTCCCTAGGAGGTGCACCAAAAAAAGGATATGGGTCATAAGATCTAGCACCAAGGACCAATAGTCATCGGATCCGGAGGAAGGTGCGAGGGGTTTAATCCTTGTAACAATAAAGAAGAGAGGAATCATCGAAGTCCCGAAAGAATCAGTACCATCCATCTCGGACGATGCATGTTAAGAGATCCACACTTTGGAATTTGGGCTATTGGATGACACAAAGGGTAAGAGTCAGAACTCTTGACCCACAAAATCTCGAAAGAAGGTAAGATGTCGGATCAGGGGAGGCTCACAGCCATTGATCTCCCTTTGGAGTGGAATTTTGACTTTTTGGGGTTCATTATTTTGGCATTCCAGGCCCTGGGAGATCGAAGGGCCAAGAATTGTTGCAGACGGAATCATTAAATCCTGAAATGGAAAAACCTGAAAGAATTTAGAGGAATAGCACTGGGTCATAGGACAGGGTCATTTGGACAATACCTGAGTGGGGAGTTTGTTAGTCGCTATCCCTTTCAGGGTTTGGCATTTCGGCATTACAGATTTTGGCATATCGACAACTCTGAGGACAAGGAGTCGGGACTCTTTGTATTGAAAACCCTAAAGTCACGAAACGTGATGTGCCTTTGGAATTGGGATGCGGTCCGGGAGGAAGCAGCCATTTCGACATTTCGGGACCCGGAGATTTAAAATATAGAGAACAGGGGAATGCTTACATCGCAATTTACTGAAGTCGCGAAAGACAACAGCGTTTGTTGTTAATCCCTTTTCAACATTTCTCCAACTAGAATCTCAAGAGCGAAGGAGTCGTGAGACAGGGAGTCTTGACTCGTGGAATCGTAAAATCGCGAATTGCAAATTCCCAAAAAGAGAAGCGGGGTCGTGAGTATATTTCATTGTTTCGGATACCAGGATTTGGAAGGGACAAGGAGCATGGGAGAGCTCGCATGTAGGAGTCCCAAAACTCAAAAACCCAAAAGGTGTTGATTTGGAACAGTGAAGAGTGTCAAAAGTTGGGCACGCGCACATATTTTCTCAAGACCTGTGCTAGGAAATTAAAGGGACCCATGGATTTGTTCAAAGGGTTCCAACAGGAGCCCAAAGAGCTATTTTGGCTCAGAAGAAGAACGATCTAGAGATCGGGAGGTCAGTGGACCCTGCTGAGGTAGGGGTTTTGCATCAAGAACAAACATTTTCACATAAATTAAATAATATCTTATACCATTAAACTTGTAATATTTTATACTATTTCACTTATCAATACCATGATTTATTATATTAAAATGTTATTTTTTTTATTTAGAACTATACTTATGCATGTCGTTATGTATGTAATTATGTCTCATATTCATTGTTAATAATAGAAGTTTGCAAACTCAAAACATATAAAAGAGGCAAGATTATGACTTAGTTGTTTTTTTATTGGTACAATATGATGGATACAAAACATTTAATACATTAGAGTTAGTTATCAAAGTAAAGGGGAATGTCCTCAAAGTAATATAATTTTATATGAAAACAATTAGAAATGATTATCTTCATAGTATTGAATAACATTTAATTAGTTGTATGCATGTAAATATATTTATTAGACATAATAAATAAATTACAACTATTTATTACATGGATAAATTCAAAGATTAAGTATTTTTAATTTCAATTTGAGTTATTGCCATAGACAACTAAAAATAAAAGTGCAATATGCATGTAGTTTGTATGCCATCATTGATTTTATAAATAAAGGAGTTGGGTTCTCAATATACATGGAGAAGAAATTATACATAAATAATTGAGCACTACCTATTTTTTCTTGGATGTTTCCCTCTCAAGGGTTTTACTATTAATGTCATGTGTCTATTTGAGAGTTTATTATTTTGTTATAATCTTCTCCATTATGTATTTCCTCATATTGTTTTAGATAACTTTAGGGTAAACCCTAATTGTTGATCGGGTTATATTACTAGTATTTTTTCAAAGTGTACTTGGCAAGTTCTCATATCCAGACATTGAAATGGATTTTTGGAGCAATTTAACAACACATTGGCACTTAGAGTAGTCAAATTAGCCAAAAATGCTTCTCATTTCATGGAAATCAACCTCCAAATGCTCCATATATAAAAGCTTCCTCATCAACCATATTTTGTAAGTCTCATGTTTTTTCTAAATTTTAGAATTAAAATGAAATTCATTAAAAAATATATATTTAAAGTTTTAGGTGTCTGTATTGTTTTCTCATGATAGTTGCACACTATTCAAGTCATGAATGCAATCCCATTTATTCTTTTTTGACCTACTCCTATTTTTGGCCTTGATTTTTTGGCTACAATGTCATTTTCTAATATCCCTTGCCATTTTCCACTAAATATTGTCTTGTAAGAACCCTCAATATTTTTAGGCCACTACTATTTTCACCAATAGTTTCCACCATACTCTAACAACTGCTAGATTATGCAATCCTCTACAATTTGTTTTCCTCTTATGCCCTCCTTTATGTGTCCCACATATTTGTGTATCCAATATCACTCGCAATCCATGTGCATCCCTTATCTGTATCCCACACATTGGTGCTACTTCACAATATTTTTAGATTGTGTCAAATCATCAACTTCTACCTAGTCACCAAGTGACAGATGGCATTTTAAGGTTTCTTTATTGATTAAGGTTGCTTGTCATTGATGTCAACCCTTGAAGAAATCCCTATAGCACAAAGGTTGGGCAATGGACCCAATATTGTTTGATGTAAAGATGACTTGTTATTGTCTTGTGATGGTTGATAATAAGTAGAAATGGATGAACTCCAAAGTGATCCCCTTATGGTGAAATCCCTCGCGGGAAGACGCTTTGAAGATTGAGTTATCCTAGAAGTATGGTTATAGAACCCATGATTATTTGTGGAATACTGATGTGAACGCTAGTGAATTTGTCAGTGAAAATATCCTATACGGATAGTCCTTGTCATGCCATTTCTGGTGGTATGTGGAACGTCAGATCACTCCTCACGGTTAGAGAGTTATCACCATGAGAATTTGGAGAAACTAGGTTTGGGTAATGGACCCAAGTTTGTTTGATGGATAATGGTATGATTTTTGATATATTTTCAGGTAATACTATTCTATATGTATAGTAAATTTCATTCCATTTCTAGTGGTATGTGGAATGTCACATAACTCCTCATGGTTTGAGAGTTATGGCCTTACAAAGTTGGAGGACCCTCATATGTAATCTAGAAGCCCCAAAAGGTCAAAGTAGTCAAAGTAGTTTAAGAGATTTTAAAAGGTAAATAATAAAGTGAAGTGATGAGTGTACTATAATTCAAACTTAATACAAAATAAGTATTTAATAATAAATTAAATGGAGAAATTAGAAGTGGGTTAACCCTAAAATAAGGAAAGTGGGCAAAGTGACCTAGAAGATGTTTTTAAGGAAGCTACTTGGAGAGTATAAATAAGAGGCAAGGCTCTCTCATTTAAGACAAACTTGAGAATATTGAATACCTATAGGTTTCTGAGATAACCAAAGGATATATAATCTGAATTTCTTAGGAAAGTGAAGAAAAGAAGGCCAGAATTCATGGAAGGATAAATTCTTTTGATGATGCTTTCTAAGGTATGTTTTTTTTCAAGTCATCTCACCCTTTTCGCAATAAAATTTTTCTAGAATGATTCACACCATGAAATTGATATTCCATTGAGGAAACATATCCAAGTATCTGTGGTAAAAAATCCATCTTGTGGTTCATTGTATTTTTTGAGTTAAACTCCGTGGAACATAGGGTTTGTGGCTAGTCCTAAAACTAGTCAAAAATAGGTGTTTAAGGTAAAAACATCAAAACTTATTAATAATAGATCCAAATTTAGTAATACAAAACGTGTTGGTTATAGTATAGTATTTAGTATGTTTTTTAACAAGTTCATATAAATTCAACAAATATTCCGTGTGGGGCACGCTCTACAAGGTTGCTCTCTAGAATAAGGCAAAATTCAACAAGGTACGTCATTTTTTCTATAACTACATTTCTAAGAGGTTCCAAGTAGTGAAACCTAGAGAAATTGCATAAAACACACTGAAGAACATTGTGTATCAGTTTCAAATATTTACTCATTACAGGTACAAAGTTATGATTATTTCAAGTTAGGGTTGTTGACTAATCCAAAACTAGTCACGTGAGACTAAAGAAAAGTTTGATGTAAATGCTAGTATCTTGTTGTTTAAAGTTAAGTAAGGTTTGTAGGTATGTGATCATATACACCAGGTCTATTACAGAGTTATAAATCATATTTGGATGATGAAATTGATGAGAGCTTTTGGTTGAGGTACAAATTGGGTACATGGTTGAGACAAGTAGTTGATGAGATGGCACATACATGAGGTGTATAGTTGATGATGTTGGTACATATTGATGAGTCATAGTTGATGATTACTTAACACATTATTGGTACATACTTGGTACATTGTTGGTTGCACTTTTTTATGGTACAGGTTGATTACACATTGTTTGGTACAGGTTAGTGCATGGTTGATGCACTTGTTTATGGTACAGGTTGAGTACGGGTTGAGGTATAGGTTGATGCATGGTTCATATTATTGGTACAGGTTATTTGTTACAGGTTGATTGGTACATGTTTACATCCATATATCTCACAGTGATAGTGTGACAGTGGTTCCATCATTTTACTTTTACTTCAGGGTGGTTGGATGGGGCAAGGATAGGTGGTAGTAGTCGGAGAACATAGGGGGTTGTATCCAGAGAATTGGGGAGTTGGAGCTTCTCTCAATTTGTATCCTAAGAAACTAGGGGGTTGGAGCTTCCTTCCAGTTGTAGCTGGAAAACAAAGGAAGTTGGTGCTTCCAATGAATGTAATTCTTCAAGACATATAAGATAAAGATTTATGTGGTTTTCTCTCGACTTG
>JASDQU010191576.1:10000-20085 GCA_032191745.1 Picea mariana
ATAATATAAGGGTGACTGTATAAAGAACTGTGTTTATAAGAAAGATGTTATATGTTTGACAAAATTTAAACTTTCATTCAGCTTGCTATATAGGTTTGTTGGAAAGAATGGGTGAACATTTTTAAGAACGCATGTTTATTGGCTTAGTGTTTTTAGTTTGATTAAACAAATAGAAAAGAAGATAAAAAAAAAAAAAAATTATATTTTTATTTAAATCTATAAATCCAACAATTTATTATTATTACTAGATTCAAATTCAACAATTTATTACAAGATTTTAAAATAAAATTGAAAAAATAATCTTCCCAGGAAAAAACATAACGTAAAACGTTTTGACTACTACCTACGTCAAATGTATTTAACAGTTTTGGATATTTTGTAGTGGGGCACATAGCCTCACAGCTAACATACTGTCTCATGTTTTGAATGAAAATATTATGCCAGGTTACATAGGATACACGTTTGAATTAAATTATCGACCCGAGCACCTTTACGAGTGTATTGAATGTCAACACAGGGTTTGCATCTCCTGACGGCTGAGTAAAAGGAATTTGGCTTGAATTCCTACCTAGAATTCAATACCAATAATTGCAAAGCAGATGGTCCTTCCCTTTTAAGAGAAGCTGGTGGTGTCGTTTGTCAAAAGCATGCAGAGCTGTCAGAGAAATTAGACTCGTTAATGGAAAATAAAGATCCGATCACTGATTGCACATTGCAATTTCTCTCTGAAAGGCACGTTAATGTAAAGCCAGCAGATTGTCAGACTGTCTTTGAAAGGCGCGTTAAAGTAAAGCCAATTTCTATCTGGAAGCTCTGTCCAGTCTCCAGATAGCCCATGCGAAAAAGAGAGGTTTAATGTCCAATTTCTCTCTGAAAGGCACGTTAATGCAAAGCCAGCAGGTTGTCAGACTGTCTTTGAAAGGCGGGTTAAAGCAAACGCGTTAAAGTAAAGCCAATTTTTATCTGGAAGCTCTCTCCAGTTTCCAGATAGCTCATGCGAAAAAGAGAGTTTGAAAAGAGAGGTTTCGACTTTCTGCCTACCTTTAATGTAAAACTAACAACTGTTTTTTCAATTTAATGCGTACATATGACGAACGCAAAAAAAGAGGGTTCGAAAAAAGCCGTTTAAAGTTGCACAATGCATTGATAGATGCTCACTTTGGTTTAGCTGTTATTTTTTCACTACGTTTTTTTGTCGACATGTTATTAGTCCGTATCATAGGGGGAGAGGCACTATAGTGATTGATAAATCGGTAATTTTATGTTAGTGTGTTTTATGAATTGACAAGGGACTGGAGGTCTTATTGACTGTTTCGCTATTCTCAATGTTATATATTTTGGCATATCCAAAGTATTTGATCACATATGGTCTTTTTTTAATCATATATTTTGTTATGCATTCGTTGATGGTGGATTAATGCTAGCATTAATTTGAATGTT
This sequence comes from Picea mariana, assembly GCA_032191745.1. Taxonomy (NCBI): domain Eukaryota; kingdom Viridiplantae; phylum Streptophyta; class Pinopsida; order Pinales; family Pinaceae; genus Picea; species Picea mariana. Next base: position 11,441 of record JASDQU010191576.1, read on the forward strand.
TGGTTTAGCATTTTATGCTAGGTAAATTTATGGCAATGTTAGATATGGTGGCAGATCCAAAGCTTGGCTTTCCAAAACATTCTGTAGTGTTCAAACTATTGTTACAAAAAATATAATTTTTCTTTTTGAGATAAGTCAAAGTCCTGCCACATTGAATTTTTTTCTTAAATGTTTACAGTGCATTTCTGACAAACTTAAATGTTTACCTAACAGGCTTGGTTGTGTTGAACGGTTACTTAATAGACTTGTTACAAGACATTTTCTTCTGTTTTTAATTTTTCTATGCTCCAGCGACGTTGCTGGTTTGGTGGTCCATGGTTGCTTTTTTCATGCCATTGATTTCTTATTTGCATGTTGTCGTTCTTCTTGCTTGCTTGTTCATGTTGTTGTAGTTTGGACGTTTGGGTTTCTGCAATCGCGATTGGAACAACATCGTTCCTGGGGGGGTTGTTGTTGTTTGCTTCTTTCTTCGTTGTACGTTGTTTATTGTTGCTTGATTCGACTTTGAAGTGTACGGGTCCTGCACTTGCAGTTGGGCCTTTTAGTGCTTCTTAGCTGGGTTCTTGTTTGGTGCTTGTTCTTGTTTGGCCAAGGTTTGCAAATGTTGGGTTTCCGCATTTGCAGTTGAATCTTTGGTCGCATTTTGTTTTGCACTGCAGTTTGCATAGAATACTATTAAAATAAAATAATAGACTAAAGAATTGCAGGCGATGTAAATTGCATCTGTTACGCGTTGAAGCAAAGTTTGTTGGCCTCAAAATATATTTCATGGTTGCTGATGTTTTTTACATGGATTCTGTCTTACTATGCTTTTATAGTCATGACAATGGATTTTGCTGTGTTGGAGATATAGTTGTTCTATCCCTTTTACTTTCTTGTTGTAAACTACGTTTGACTTTAGTTTTTCGTGTTTATGTGGTTATTCCAAGCGACCGTTGTTCGGTTGCATAGTTTGCCACTTTTGTGCACGCGGCTTCGCGAATAGGTTCTACCGGACTATTACAGGTCATGTTCGGTGTATACATTAGGTTAATCGAATTAGTTTTCTTTAAAAGAATCCTGGGCAGAAGAGAATTCAATTTATGAAATTATAGGTTTCCTGGACCGCGGAGCCGTCATCCCATACTTAACTAGTTTTTTCATCGTGGGTTGACGGGGTAGGTGATTGAAAATTGACAATGGGAGATTTTTGTGATATACAAATTGACAATCGGTCAGCAGTGAGAGTTTTGCGATCATTCCGACCGACCGCAGTTGGGTTACATACTTAAGCCAGTATTATGGATGGGCCTTCGCGGATAGGTTGCATCAAACTATTTTATATAAATTAGCATTTCCGAATTAGTTTTCTTTAACAGTAGGGCTCCTGGATAGAAAACATTGAAATTTATCAAATTATAGGTTTCCTGGACAACATAGATTAAACATAGCAAATATGTAATTTTATAGAGTAGATATATACAACCTGCACGGAGCCGTCATCCCATACTTAATCATTTTTTGCATCGCGTGTTTTCAGGTTAGGTGGCTGAAAATTGACAATCGGAGACTTCGGTGATATAGAAATTGACAATCAGATTTGCGGACTATTTGAATTTGAAGGCCGTCATGTCCAAAAAAATTAACATTGTTGAAATAGTTTACTTTACATGTGTTTTAGATACCCTGGTGGACAAAATACACACAAAAAAAATAGTGAGCATTTTTTGGATCGCGGGTTCTTAGAATGGCGGGCTCTAGGTTCGGTCCCTGTTGTTCCGTGTCCTACAAATAACACGGACAGTTCCACGATATACAAAATGAAAATTGTGCTTGCGCACTATTTGAATTTCAAGGGCTCCTACAAAAAAACTATCATTCTCGAATTAATTTTCTTTGTGTACGTTTTACATACGCTTGTGGACAAAAGAAAAACAATAGTAGTAATGTCTGTTACATAGGGTTCCATCCCCGCTACCTTCTGTGCTTCCCAATACACATTAAATATGCTTTGAAAAGTTATAACCGAGTAGACAGGTTCGAAAAGATGGGCTTTAATAACTGGAAAGTTTGAGGACATCTCCAATTAAAATGAATAGAAGGGCAAATATTATGGGATTTCGTAATTTGTTTTTGCCTACATTTTAAATTTGCAATTTTTTAATTTTTTTTGTTTCCTTGTGGAGTTTTAGTTTTGTTCAAAGCTTTAGCATAGTTCATGAACGTGTCGGTGATAGAGATCTTGATGTCATGTCCCTCTTTAATATTGTGCATTTCGAAATGATGGGATTTAATAACTGGAGGACATCTCTCATTAAAATGAAAAGACAGATGAATATTATTGGATCTCGTAATTTATTTTTGCCTACATTTTGAATTTGTGAAATACTTTTTATTTTATTTTTTGCTTGTGTAGTTTTAGTTTTCTTAAAAACATTGGCAAAGTTCATGAATGTGTCACCCACAGAGATCTTGACATCATGTCCCTCTTTAATATTGTGCATATTTTAGATGTCAGATTTCAGAATCTGCTCGTATATGGGACTTTTAATACATACTGGTAGTCACTATTGAGCGTACATATTCAAAAAGATTTGCATTAATAAGTGAAAATATTGAGAACATCTGTCATTAAAACGGATCAGCACAAAATTTACAACAGACCATCCAACCTTGCTTTTAAATACTTATTGTCATTTCTCTCTATGATCAAAGAGTTGCGCTTTAGGGTGCCTTTGTTATAATGTTCTTGGTCATGCACATGTAAGACAACTTAGAGAGGTGATTGACAAGAAGATGAAAGAATAGAGCCTGGTTTTATGTGATGTGAGATTTGAGTAAAAACAAAACTCTGTTATACAAAGAGAAACTGAGAGAGGACAAAAAAAACAGAACAAGTATGTTTTGGTTTGTGTTCTCCCTGTGTTCGATACTTTGGTTCATTGAAAATGTTGGCTGGAGATTTGTTGGTTGAACTTCTTTGTTGTATTGTTGGGAATTGTAATGGATTTTGAGGTCGGGTACAAAATAGTTCTTTTTTTAAGTATATAGCTTCTTCCAACAACATAGATTTGGCAAGTGTATCGAGTTCTACAGATTGCACAAGTATTTGTCTACCTTGGTGGCAGGTAGCAGAAACTATATGGGTGGATAAAATGACATATTATCACTACAAAAGTTTCTATTTCATAGAATGATGACCTACATGTGGGTCTTGTAGCTGACTTGAAAGAAAGTTATGTTCTTTGTGAAAGTTTGTTCGATTTCCTCTGTATGTAGTTGCAGAGTCTAGATATTTGGCGTCACCTTTGAACATTCTAGACCATTCTGTGGCCCACCATATTTGCATGGCTATGAAGAAGGATATATTTTGATTCCATCTGCAGCATTTGATACACTTTCCATACCTTTTCTGGTGCATTCTGCAACATTTGATGCAATTGCCACACCTCTATTGCCCGAAGAAGTTATGTACCTCAACAGAGTTGCCTTTTGCATCTGGGTTGGATGTTCCTTCCAATTTACTACAATAAATCAAAGAAGTTCCACATACAAATCCTTAGGAAAGCTTCTCAACCAAATAGATGATCGAATATAGAGAGAATACCAGTCACTATGTACTTAAATTATTTTCCGCTACTTTAGCTATTGTGACATAGAACGACTCCTTCCACTTTGAAATCGGCATGAATGGAATTTGTAAGTTGTCTCGGACGTCAAGGATCAGGAACATTGCAAGAAAAGCACCTTAAACCCCAAATTTTCGACAGCAGAGGGAAATTAATACTTGACAAAGAATGGAATGTTGAATAGACAGGCATTGTAGGCAGGCCATATCTGGAAGAGAGAAGATATTCAAAAAAGTGGGATAGATGTACTTGGCAGCATCGATTAAGTACAAAATTGTGAAGAAGCTTCATCAATTACATATTTTAAATTGTTCGATGGTAGGCAAAATCGCAATCGTTGTCGAAAATAGCCTCGGCTGTAATTTGTAACCCACCTTATTTGAATATAGAATAATTTTATATTATTTTTTAACAATATTTTCCAATTTCTCGTATTTGTATTAATTGTATTTTCTACCTTCTTCCCCTGTGTGGTTAAACATGAAACATAGGATTTTGTTTCTGCTTCCCAGTACTTCAATCTAAATAAAACTTGTCCTATTCTTTGTTTACATTTTACATGTAAGAATAATTTCTCATAGGTCATACTTATGTGGTGGTGGCCCTGTATTTAAAGAAATAAATTGGAGGACCCGTGTTGCTCCCATTCTTTGAGTTCCGTGAATAGAATTAATAATGAGTAGCAACAAGGTGACTGAACTATTGATGCAATGTTCCTATGAAGTTTGTTCGATATATTGCAGCTTCTTCTATTTGATAATATCCATGCATATAAACTAATATCAGTAGTATTGAAATAAATACAAAAAAACTTCCTCTTCGGAAAAGCTTAGGAAACTACGTTTGGGTGTGGTATTAAACAACTATGTGCATTGTTCCTTCATATACATATTCTAGCCTAAGAACTTCCGTAATATGCAATTTATGCTTTAATTACTTAAAAGTCACACCAAATTTTGATTGCATTTAATTTAATTTAGATATTGATGTTTATGGAGAGCCGACATTTGCTGATCTCATTGCAACGAATACAAGATGAATAGATGATAAGGATTGTATGACATTGATACCACAATGGAAATTCAGATTTCTCATTGCACTATGTACATGTTGCAGTCAAATTTTTTTAGGTTCCAGCGAAATTTGCAAGTCGAGAAGCATCTTGTAGATTGGGAGATCATTTTCATTTGAAACAACCAATCCATTAATATATTGCTATGAATACTATTCAGATAAATATGAAAACTTTGTTCATTGATAAATGCTAGTATGAAAAATATTGAAATAGATATCATAACTTTGTCTTGGTCAATACTTGCCTAGTTATCTGGGCACCAGGCCTCGAGTTCGCGGTACCTAGGACCTATGTCTCTTGTTTCGTCATATACATGTTGGAGTGAAACATCAATGATTTGTTCCTTTTCATATTTGGCCCGTTTTATGCCCGCTGCTGCGGGGTCGATGCTTGCGAACCTAGCTGCTTATCATTTCGCAATATACATCTTGCATTGAAAAGATCCGTGATCTACAATTTCACCGTGGGTTCCTCGTACACATTGACTTCGTTCAAAGTATCTGTTGTTTCTTTCTATCCCTACCAACTTCGCATCCTTCCTGATATACATCAACAATGCTCTTACTAGTGACAAGTGGACAAACTGGTACGAAATGTACCTCTGTCATCTGGAATTCATGCTTTAACATATTCATCTATATCCTCACACGACGGATCCAACCGAGCACTATTCCTTTCCATAATTATCCAATTTGATGCCCTCCGCTCTGGGGTCAGTGCTTTCGAACCGTGATGTTCTTCTGCGAGATACTTAGTTCTTTTTCCCTTTTCTTGTTCTCGTATATTATCTACAATTCCACTACCAACACCTTCATCCTTTTTCCCTTATTTTCTTCCCATTTACTATGGGAGTGTAAAATATGGACATGATATTCTATAAAGAACACACAAATTCTGCATTCCATACCTAGTGAAATTTTCGATCGCGGGATCTCGGGCGCACATGTGAGCTCAAAAATGGGCCTACATAGCTTCGTAGCCCACAAATAGCACCCAGAATTCCGCGATATACAAATTGACAAGTGAATCTACGGAATGGCTGAGTCAACATTGCACTTCTATTGTTCTGTGTCCTCCAAACAACACTCCCAGTTCCGCGATATAGAAATTGACACATGTAATGTAGAAATGGCGGAGTGCAGATTGCCATTGTTTACGGATGCCAATCCCTATGAAGTATCTAACAGTATCTAAAAAATTATTTAGAATACTAAATTAGCACTTATTAGTGACAACTGGACACAGAGGTACGAAACAGTTGGAATTGCAGTCTCCACAATATACAAATTGACTACTGGACATCGTCCTCTCTTCTGTCTTACAGATTATGCATTCAAATGTTTGGAGCAATACAATTAGAAGGTCTGGGCCTCGCCTCCTCTGCGGATACCTTCACAACCTATTTTGGATCCTCCTTTTGGAGGGTTCACGAAATATGCAGCTCCAACATTGGCGGGTTGGCATATCTTTATTTCCATCTATACAATTAGACATCAAATCCGACCAACCGTTGTTGCTTTCAATACTTGGCCAATTTTATGTCCACGATTTCCGTGTTGGGACCAATTTCAGTTCCATCTATATCCTTTCATGGATAATTGAACCAACAGTTCTTCCTTTTCATACATACCAACATTTATGATCACGGGTTCTCAGGCGGGCAGCCTCAAAATTGGCCCTCCATTGTTGCGTGTGTTACAAATAGCACCCAAAATTCTGTGATATACAAATTGAGAAGCAGATCTACGGACTGGCTAACTCGACATTGCACTTCTATTGTTCTATGTCCTTCAAATAGTCCTTCAAGTTTCATGATATACAAATTCACACACGGAATGCAAGGCTGGAGGGGTGGAGATTGCCATTGTTTACGGATACTAATCCCTATGAAGTATTTAACAGAATCTAAAATATTATTTTCAATACTAAATTACTTCTTAGTACTGACAACTGGACATAGGTGTGGGTCCGACATCATCTTCTCTTCCAACATCATTCGGTCTTCCGTGTTACAAATTACGCATTCAAATTATTTACTCTAGTCCTCCGCAATATACAAATTGACTATGAGGTTCACATCTTGTATTCAAAATTTCTTTGATCTACAATTCCATCACCGACTCCTTTCTCCTTTTTCCCTTTTCTTCTTCCCCTATATTATGGCTCTCATTATCTCCATGTATATAATCACACCTTAGGCAATTTTTTGTCCATGGTTGTTTGGTTGGAAATATACAATTCTATTGCGTGCTCCTCGAACTCACAAGATTCATTGTACCACGATTGACAAATGTGCTTCCTAATATACATTTTACATGCTCTTACTAATGACTCTTACAAGTGACAGCTGCACACAGCAATACGAAACAGTTCATATCCAGCCATTCGCAACATAGAAATTGACTACTGGGTTCCGACATCATCCCCTCTTTTGTGTTGTAGATTGTGCATTCAAATGTTCTGAATAATACAATTTGACCATCCGGACCTCTGACCCTATTTTGGATCCTCTTGTTCACGGATTCACGGATTCACGAAATCTCAAATTCTTAGTTAGTGTTTCAGGTTAGAGCATTCGAAGTCTGCTACTTCTTCTTCCCTGATATGCATATTGCACTCAAAATTTATGTGATTCACATTTCCACCATGGACTCGTTGGTCCTTTTTCCCTTTTCTTCTTCCCTTGTACTATCGTTTTGTGGTTATATAAATAGTCTCCTTTCTATAAACACGGGTTCCAGCGTTGGTGGGTTGAGATATCTTTATCTCCATCTATGTAATCACACGACTCCTCCGACCGACCACTATTTCTCTACATACTTAGCCACTTTTATCGCCACGGTTGGCGGGTTACGCGTATTGCAATCAAAAAGTTCCAAGACATACAATTTGACCTTGGTGCCCTCACCTTCAATAATTGTACCTTGCAACCCTATTTTCTAGTGATTTTTTTCCCCTACCCGTGACCTCCGTACTTTCTTTCTATGCAATTAGAAACCTTTGATGCTAACAGGTCACCATGCAGGAACTGTCAACATTGTCATTAAAGGGTGAAAAACTCGAGGAGATATCCCATTATTACACATTAAACCAAGATGTGCAGAAACTTATTTTGTCTCTTTCGATTGTTCATCTCCAACATGCATCGTCGTGTTGGGCTGCTCAAGAAATATGCAATGCTTAATCGCTCATTGCAATATCCACCATGTTCACATTTCTATATATGCAATTAGTAGTGTTTAATGTTAATAACGCATCATGAAACAACCATCCAGATTGTCATTAATCAATGAAAGTCTCTAGGACATCTTCGATTCACATGCTTTCGACCAAAATTTGTGCAGGGTTATATTATCCCTTCCAACCTTTCATTTCATTCATTGTTTGGAACCAATAAATGTCTTTGTAAACCTATGGCAATGGGTCGGTAACAATTTTTTGGATATACAATAAATATGTTCGCAAAAGAGGACCAAAGGTTCTAGTGGTTAGGGCATACTTTTACTATTCACCTCGTTCCACCCAGAACGAAGTAATTTGGACCTCCGGAATCACTCGTGCAAGCTACGTCCCTGAGGTTTTTTATTGTAAGGAGATGGTCTATTGGTACACCGAAAAATATATTCCAGGCCAAAGAATTATTCCACTACACGACCATTCTCCTATTTCTTTGTCACCTCATCCCATCCACGAGGTGTTGAAATTGTTGAAACCAACATTAACATTCAGAGGACAAGACTGCAAGAAGTTTATAGAAAAACATCATAATAGGTTGGACATATTAGATGAATTCCTCGAAGACCAGACAACATTTCTTGGAGATATCACAAGTCTCCAGAAAAGTTCCTTTAGAAATCTATTCAGGAAAATTGCTTGGTTGTTTACAAGAATAACGAGACAGGCATCCACAACAAGTATTTCCCATATAATTATTTATATTTTGTATTTCACAGTCAAGGAAC
>JASDQU010191577.1:5281-20084 GCA_032191745.1 Picea mariana
CGTTGATCTTCATTACAGAACAATGAGGCAGCTAAAAAATGATCAAAGGCTACATTTGATTGACATGTCAACCTTCTCTCATTTTGCGAAGGTGACCTCGTCCTGGCTTACGATATCGCTCATGATACCTTTGGCCATGGAAAATTCGAGTCACTATGGCATGGCCCATACATTATCCAACATTTCCTAACCAAAGCCGCATACATCCTGGCCTCTCCTGAAGGCCTCTCTCTCAAAGAACCCATCAACGGGTTGTATTTAAAGAAATTTTATGCTTAAACATAGTCATTCTACTTTAGGTTATTTTCTTTTATAGTGTTTTTAATCTTTTTTCCATCCCTCACATCTAAACTCTCATTTGTGCTATTGACAGATGCTTCCTCCACCAGCCTATCACATCGGTTATGTCGACGACACCAGCCGTTGGACACAAAATCTCACTTTGTTCGCTTGGGATCTCTACACCCCTTCACATGAAATGCTCCATTGGAGCGGCATATGTTTGGGTTTAGCGACCAACAACCAAGCTGAATACACTACCGTCATTGGCCTCTTGGCCGATGCCCAACATCACCGTATTCGTCACCTTAGCGTCTTCCTTGACTCTCAACTAGTCGTTCTCCAGCTCAACAATGTGTACCACGTACGCAATCCTTCCCTCTTTCACAAATACCTGCAGGTTAGACTGTTATCTCGACATTTTGATTCCATTACATTTACACATATTCCAAGACAATTGAATCAAACTACAGATAACCTAGCTAATATTGTGTTAAACTAGCATATATCACATCAAGCTACCTCTACACATACATAAATATATCAACAACCTGTCATAGAATATATAGATTAGACATCATCAATACATTAACAAAACACATGTAAACACCATATAGATCTCAACATGTATACTCATGTATATATAAAAAGGTCCACAGTGCCATCCAAATGTTTACATACAAAAATACAAGTATCCGCAGGCCAGTGAAGCACCTCGGTACAAAATGGGCTCACCAGCNCACAAAAAATACATTAATACATAGAGCACCACTCAAGGTGCTTCTAGAGCACCACCACCTACCCCTCCCTTAGGCGGTGGTTGCCCACCTCCTACTGGTCCCTCTTGCCCTGGAGGTAATCGTCCAGTCATCGCAGCACCAGCTACTGCTGCCCATCATACCACGACCTGCCATGGTGGCATAATCCCCACACATTGCTCCAAAATCCCCTCATCCTGGATGTGATACCACATGCCCTCAGGCACGCCCTGTAACACCGCCTCTAGGCGACTGCATATGTCCTCAAAATCTACTCCGGCATCCGCCGGAGGAGCATGTGATGGCCCAACACCAGGGTCATTAAACTGATGTATCCTCGCTGCCCTCTTCAGATCAGTTGGTCGTGCCATGGCATCCTCATGCCGACGTCTCTCTCCAACACATGGCCCTCCCCGCGGTGGTCTCTCTGGTTCCTGACGAGCCGACACTCTCCGCAACTCCACCTTGCACTTGCGAGGTGCCACATCTGCACATACAAACAAGCAACATATAGTATCAACATCTATATCATATACATATGTCATGCTATCTCAAACAAAAACATATATATCAAAATCATCAACATACCTCGATGGTCAAAAACCTGCCCTGGAGGCAACACCATGTTGGGATCCTCCTGGAAGTCAACCCCAGTATAGGGGTACTGCAATATCACCTGCAGCATCTACTGCCACACCTGTGTCACCTCAGCAGTAAAGAAGTGGCCACCCTCGCCACCACCATGGTGAAGCAAAATAGTCGCACCCAATAAAATCCTCGGGTGCAACATAGGCACCCTCTCCAAAAACCAGGCCACCAGGATGGACCCAAAGGAAAACTCTCCAGTATCCATGGAACGACAGTGGTCCAGCTGCCCTATCATCCTAGCATGTAGCGTAAGCCCCCAGGCAAAGTGCTCACTGGCCAACACTCTCTCCATAACAATCAGCTAGCCACCACTGATCCGTTGCGTCGCCAGTGACCCATAAACTCTCACAATCATCGCTGCTATGCAGCGATGCACCAAGGAATCCATCACCCCAATGCTCACAACAGTGCCGGACATAAAGTTTGGCCCCAAACAGTATCTCTGGCCAACTGTTGTTAGTGCCAGATCCCTCGGTAATACCGGCTTCGCTGGTAAAGGAGTTCCCAAAAATGGGAGCCCATTCAAAAAGTATACATCCTCCACTGCAGTGAAGGCAATCTTCTCTCCCTGCACTATGAAGCAATGTAGTTCCGGACTCCACATCCAGATAAGAAACTACAGGAGATACTCCTGCACCCGTATCAACGGGCACTCAAAGAATTTCAGCAGCCCACAAGCTGCCAAAGTCGCACGTACACCTGGCTCCTCAATAGCCATGGCATCTCGCAACTGGGACCAATCCCGCTCTCGCCAACCAACCGACATCGTGCACAATGCTCACTTGCAACCACATAAAACAGTCCTACGTCAGCCACATGGACCATCAACAACATCAAACATATAAGTTTTACACCCATCAACCTTGCCTCCAAGGCACGACTGTTTAACCCATAGATGCGCACACGTGTGTGCCTGTTCACTCCACAGGCGCGCACATGTGCACGTCTGTTCACTACATAGGCACACTCTCAGGTGCACCTATTCACTACACAGGCATGCTTTAGAGCGCACCTATCCAATACAAATCCGCGCACACATGCACAGCTGTGCAGCCGATAGGCACGCACATAGTGCGCACCCTTTACCCCCTTACCAATGCCCCCATGTGCACCTATCTGGTGGGCAGGCATGCACATGTGCACGCCTACTTCCAAATCGCCCGTGCACGTGGGGCCCACACTCATCAAACCCTCTGTACGGTTCTCCGTATAGCCCCTGCCCAAAAAATGAAACCCTAATTCTATGCAGGATGATCAGACCACTAACCTAAAGCTCGATGGTCCTCGATCAGATGCCTCGTCCTCCCAGAATCTCTAAATCTCCTCTAAATACTTCTCGTCTAGTCACTATAGCAGCAAGTAAAAATGAGGTGGCAATGCGGGCCCTATAGCTATATATAGGCCCTTTTGCCAAACTTCCACTCACCATTCCAGGAGCTCCGGGCATCCATTTCTCGATCTGTCTTCAGCCACGGGATCAGCATCCCATCATCTACATCACAACAGTCCCTGGGCCTCTTTTCATCCTAATCCCCCGTGACACCATTTTTCATACCCTGACCAGGTACACATGCACATATTCAAAATTATCAAATACATGCTCATATATTTGATTCTCTTTAGATATTGTTCACGTCGAGTATTTGGTTTTCATGTGTGTAGGTACTTGGTCATCATACATCAACACAACCCCTTCAGGTATATACTGAGCACTGGAATGTAGTCATTCCCTCTGAATCTCACTTACATTTCCAGTCACACCCTCTGACATTTGCCTCTAGGATCCCCATTTCCATCTCTACAGTACCAACACCTCCATTTTCATCTTCGGTACTGTCACCCGGTAGTACTCTTACCCACATGAGTTGTCCCATTCATAGCACCCTTTTGCGCTTTTGACACTCATGTTGTTTTTCAAAACCCTTTAGGGATGGGTGTCCCGATAGTCTTACATCATGTCACGAATCAGCCACATACTCCTTCTCCTCATTTTGCTAGCTTTCCCAACAGACTCCCAGATTATCTCTTCATCGTTTTATTTTTGACTGCACCTCCGCAGTATCATAAACCCTCCATTTCATCCACAATCTATTTGCCCATCTACAAATTTCCCTTCATTTCACCTACCTCATACAGAAACCCACCCATGGGGCCCCCACCCTCCACCAGTTCTCCAAGAAAATTGTGCCCTACCTAGGCCAACCATCTCACATTGGGGCACCTATTTCTATATTTGTACACTTATCCCAAATTATTCTTTATTTATTGTACAAACACCTTTGTTTCCGACAGTTCCATTACCTTTTTGTCATCACCTTTGGCAACCTTCTTCACTTTTTCGGCCAAACATAACCCATGTCACCCTTGGTTGGGGCACTACTTATCATCCACCCTTGACGACATCATCCATATCTTCAGAGTACCCCATAGGCCACTTACTTCTACCCTCTGAGTTTGTTCACCTTGTCCTGCCTCTGGCACAACTTATCCCATGTCTTGTTGTCCCTCTGACACTCGACCTCGTTGAACGGTTGTGGCCATTTTTATCTCAAATATACTCCAACCAAGGGAAGTCTTGAGTCTTCCAACATTTTGACTTTGTCCATGTACCTCCTCCACTTCCTAACCTCACCTAGTAGATTTCACGAAGCCATTTTCTTCTGGGAGTCACGTCCCCCTTTTTGTCGACATCAGCATAGTTTTCCAGAAGGGCGACAGTATATTGATTCTCATTACCCATCCAATGAGAGATATCGGATGGCACAGGGGGAACCACCCTTACTCCTTGCTATCATTGACCCTCATAACATTCGACATCAACACTTTCTCATGTTACGGTGGGTCTTACTTTGCGACTATTGCAGTTAGTTCTTTTACTTGCCAAAGACCTCTGAACTTGGCTAGGCTATCAATGCCTACATAATCTGTGATACTTCTTCCAACTGTCACTGCCTACTATTCAGAGTATGTTCATCCATAGAATTTTCTTCTGCCTTTATCACGACCACCCCCAAGGGTGTTGTAGTTGTCTACACCAGCACTTCATTCCTCTTTTTGAGTTACATGACACGAGCATGGGGCATGCCCGCCTCGTTTGTACACAATTTATTTTTTACACACCTCATGGAAGGTTGGGTTCTACCGGCTCCTTTTTTTCCTCCAACAGATCACTCTGGATGATCCCACTATTGCTCTCTCTTACAACATCACTCTCAGTAGAAGAAACATTGATGGATTTTGGCTATACGTATGCTCCTAACCTCATCCATCAGGGGGCATCTGTTATCAGTGAAATTTCATCCGCAAATGGTTACAAGAATTCAACATTGTCAAACAGTTATGAATTCATCCATGGATCTGAATTAACACAAAAGAATTCATAAAGGGTCAAAAACTATACAAAATATTGAAAAATTGAAGGGCGCTATGAAGACACTGGGCGCACGTGCACATGCGCGAAACATAAACGCAAGATTCACGCACATGCGCACGATGCACGATTGTTGTCGCAAAAATCCGCGCACCTGAGAAACGGTGCATTTATGAGAGTGGTTGGCCTCCCACCCACTTCTGGTTCAGCTTCCAAGTCGATTTGACACTCAAATATGGACTTGATTCGACTGGATGGTTGGTCAAAGACCTAGGAATGCCCTAGTTATCCTCTTTACACACTACAAACTAGTTGAACAACAGCTCAAAGGAATGCTATAAAAATGCCATGGATACACTTCATTTTTCAAGGAGTTTCATAGCAAATTTATGCTGCCACTATTCTCTTGAGGACTCTTCTATCCTTGCCAAGAGTATACTTGCATCATTGCTTTGGGCAATCCATCTCACCCCTTGAGTGGACTAGCAGAGAATTCTTTCACCATTTTCATTTTCCTTTTCAAAGTTGTAAGAAGAGCTTACTTGTGGGGGTCCAAGAGCCCTCCCTTGGAGGAAGAAGGGACTCATAGTCCCCTTTGCTTCTCAGTGTTTTCTTTCACTAATATCAACCTTATAATTGGTGACATGGGTCTCATTGTTTCTTTTGTCCTTATGTCCCCTATGTTTATAAATTTAGTTGTTGTTTTATTTATTAGTTTAATTCTTAGTTGTTGTTTTATATTTCTTTTTCTAACCCTTTTCCTTGCAGCTATCCTACTCAGCAAACCCAACTGAGCTTGCAAGCACCTCTATTTTTCTCACTAAGGTGACGAAAGAGGCGCAACACCCTGCCCCTACTAGATGCTCCCTGAGATGGTCGTGGACCTGCCTGCGTCGTTGGTGATGAACGAGATGCTGCACTCGCTGCCATTGAAATCACTGCGGCTACTATCCTTGGTGCGACTCTGTTACCATATGGAGGTGGCCTTGAGCCCCCTCCCCTGGGAAATGTCCTAGGGGCCTTCCTCATGAATCCAGGACGATGTGGAAAGGAAGGTCTCGTACCTCCAATTAAGTTCATGTGTTCCTCCACATAACGCGCATTTTCCGTAGCTTCCGCTACTGAATATGCTTTCCACATCCGCACCATAGCTCTTATCTTAGGGTTTATCCCATAGACAAAGCGTTCTGCCTATCATTGGTCATTATCCATGTATGAAACATATTTGACCAATTCCATAAACCTAATCTCATATTCCTCTATGGTCCTGTTTCCCTATACTAGAGCATGAAATGCTCCTACCTGTTGTTCCTCATAGTAAGCTGGCAGATATTTCCTTCGGAACCTCTCCTCAAAAATTTCCCAAGATACGGTGTCTGGGGTAAGATGCAGTTTCCTTTCCAGGTTGCTCCACCAGTTCAAGGTGCTTTCTCTTAACTGAAAAATTGTTATCTTTGCCTTTGAGGTGGATGCATAGTCCCTTAAGGCAAAACACCTTGTCATGCCTTCCAACCATGCTTCTACGCATTCATTGGCACGACCCCCGACAAACTCTGGAAGTTTAATCTTCTACAGTTCTCTAGTGATGTCTTCAGGTGGAGGTCCTCCCCCTGAATCCCTTGATGCTTCTGGATTACCCATTCCAGATGGTTGGGGTTCCACTTCGATCCCTGCTGGTTGTCGCCCCTTTAAAGTCTCATTTATGGCCTCCAAAGAGCACAGTATGAGAGCTAGTTCGGGTGATGGTGGTGGCGGCGCTGGTGATGTTGGCGGTGCCTGCGACGATGCTCCTCTTCCTCGATTCCCTCAATTCCTAACCATCCTGTATGATTTAACCTGCATCAACCAAAGTTGTCAGGGTGAGTTGAAGGACGTCTCACATTTGTGCAACTTAACTAGAAAACAAGGTTAGGCGTAAGTTTCTTTTTACTTGTCTGTAAACAGAAATTACTCTCTTTAGGGGAGGTGGCTAGGTTAGGGCTAAACCATCTAAGATTGATTTCTTCACCTATGAAAACTATTGACTCATTCGCCTGGTAGCTACGCTAGCACTGTACCCCACTCGCTAATTCCCCTAACCTACCCTCCTAGCCTGTATGAAGCCTCCTCCCGCTTATCTTGGTCTAAGTCCTTATACTTTGTGTTTATAACTAATTAATGTGAATTCCAACCTAACGTTGATTAATTATCAAAAACTAATAATCTAGTCTAAACTTTAACCTAAGTTTCAATTTCCTTAATCAACACTTTCAATTTAATCTAGAAAATTAATATTATCATTAGTATTAATTAATTAATCACTAATTTAATTAATCCTTCCAATTAATTTAATTAATTTTTTCTCCAAGGTACAACGTGTGGTGTGTTGGTATGGAGGATTATGTGAAAACTTTCAATGGGGAAATCACAAGTTCAAATCCCATTGACTACCCAAATATTTCAATTTTTTTATTTTTTATTTATTTATTTATTTTTTATTTACAATTATATAAAAAAAATAAACAAATTAATTAATATATAACTAATGATTTACGATAATCAACAATAATTAAATAAAATTAAAAAAAAATATTACTAAAATAAAAGAAAATATAAATTACATACATAATTTAAAAACAAATTTCTTTTTAAATAACTAAAGGGCGGGCATGCATGAAGCCCACATGCCCCGCCCTCGTTTCCTCCAGCTCTTCATACCTAAACCCCAAACTATCCCTTAACCCTAATCTTCTCATTTTTACAGTTCATTTTTTTTTTAAGCGTTCAGGGTGAAGGATGAGACCGACGGCCATAGCCATCTCCTTTCTAGGTTGACCCAGGTAACTCGTGTTCCATGAAAGGAGGGCTTTGGAGCCGACTTTGTTTATTGTATGTTTGTTGTTAATGATTATTTTCTAATGGTTTTGGTTGGAATATTGTTCCAGGACCTCAAATAACAACTGTCAGTGGAAGAACAATGGGAAACTTGTAGATAATCCATCCCAGCTATGCAAAGAAGATGGCCAACAACCAGCCAGGTCACTTCTTCTTCTTCTTCAACACGGTTGAAAGGTGAAAGAGGGTTGAGGTGGGTTTAATTAGTGCTTATTCTGTACGCTGGCGGATGCCGCTGGGCAAGTTCTTGGTTTGGGTATTCTCTCACACACATATATTAGTCAGTTAAGTCGTTGTTTTTCTCATGGCTAGTAGTACTGTCACAACTGATTTATGGATTTGTAATTCGTATTCCTACCCTGCTTTGTGTAATCTAATAAACATATATATTCATCTTTTGAGGTGAAATGACATCCGTTTTGATATTTGTAGTCTTGTGTTCTTTAAATTTACTTTCCATTTCATGGTGGTATTAAAAGTGCGTTTTAAACCCATTCTGCGTAGTGAAGTATGCCCGGCCTGAAGTATTAGGGGTGGTGGTGCAGTTGGTTAGCGCGTAGGTCTCATAGCTGTATTTGAGGAATCCCGAGGTCGAGAGCAAGATCGTGAAGGCCAGATTGTAGTTTTCGGTGGGGTGGATAGCCAGATATCTCAAAAGGGCGGTATACCAAGCGGGTTGGAGGTGGCGCGGCCATATACATTGTCGTCATCCTTGAATATATTGCCGCCGAGGTGTTGGAGTTAGTAGGAAATGCTGCCCGTGACAACAAGAAGACTAGAATCATCCCCCGCCATGGTCAGCTGACCGTCAGGAAGGTATTGTTGCTTTGCACAAAAAGTTGGATGCCCATGGCTCGGAGATGGTGAACAGGGAAATATGCAGCCAAAGTCATTAGGGTAACAATATCTTCCTCCACCATTCATTCCCTTTGATTTAGGGTTTTCTTTTTTTTAAAACTAATTTATTTTATGCTATTTCTATGCCTGAGTTCTCAGTCAGAACACCATAATGACTGGCAGGTCTACAACAAATCTAAATATTAAACCCTAAGAGGAAGGGGAGATCTGAAATCATTTCATTATGCCTATATAGGGCAAGGGGGAGAATTTGATACATCTGCTAACATAATGATAAAATTTGGCTACTAAAAGTAGAAGGAAGAAACATTTCTATAGTGTTAATGCTATTTTTCCTCTTTAAAATCCCTGCAATCTAGTAATCCGCATCCCATATCATGTTCTCACGCTTTCCTGTAGGAAGACCAGAAAACAGACAGACACACTCACTTGAAGGAATACCAAAATGGGACACATATTGCAGAAAAGCCCATCTTGAAGATGAAAACCATGCCATACATATAAGAGCCACTCTAAAGTATTGGAGACCATGGTCAATGCCAAAAGAGGAAGTCAAAGGAAAATACAATACTAGTTCATTTATTTCTTTACACCTACGGTGAGGAAAACAATTTGATATATCTACTAACATAAAGTAAGCTTCAGTTTGTATATGTAGAATGAAGTAGAAGCACTTCTGTAGTCTTGTCGCCATTTTCCCCATCATAGTGCCCTGCAATCTGCTGATAATAATGCACGTCCCATATCATCGTCTCACACTCCTTGAAGACAGTGGTCAATGCCACAACATGAATCCAAAGGTAAAAACAATGCCAACTCATGCATTTCACTAGAGCTAGGATGAGGAAGACAATTCGATATAATTGCAAATAAATAGAAAGACTTGATTAAAAGTAGAAGTAGAAGCACTTTTGTAGTACGATGCTATTTTTCTTCACTTCCATTTACTTTGATAGGTTTCCCCATTGGGTAAGGAGTGCCTCAACAAGAATTGAATCCTATGTCTTTGTTTTATGTATATCTCTTCCCGGACAATAGAAATGCTAATTTTTTTATTTTAGAAGAAAAGCTATTTTATATATATATTTTTTGAAGATTTCTATTTTAGAAGAAAAGTTATTTCTAAAAATATACAATCAGGTCCATGTGTAGGTCCATCTTCTGGGCCATTTTCTAGATGCAAAGCATGAACTTAATCCATTGATACGGTTGATGTTAACCTGATATCAGTTCAGGAAACACATTCTCTTCCTTATCTTGTTCCATTTGACAAGCATTTTATTTTTTTTGAGTTCAATTTTTTTTAATTTTATTGTAAACTCTCTTGAGCAACTTGGAAGTGATGTTACATCTAATATCTATATCTGAACATTGATGTAGATACTTCAGAGGCTGTTTCTGATCCAAGTAGTTATCCTCCTAGATCAGGTTGGCATGTTGTATTGATTTAGGGACTCATAGTTTAGCATATAAGTTAGTTTTATATGGCTTAGGTTGCTTGTGCACATACATCATTTTTTTTTCTATTTAGGAAGCATTATGTATAAATAAATAAATAAATATATATATATATATAGATCTGCATATATACTAAAAAAACAATTGTGTGCTTGGCTTCCAGGTTAGGTGGAGCTAGAGCTTGGAGCTCATATTTATACCTAATTAAAGGGTTTTAGAATTGTTTAAATTTATGGGTGGGTAGGTAGGCCATTGTCTCCAGATTTTGAACCAGGGCTCTGATACCATGTGTAGAGACCTAAATTTAATTAAGTCTAGTAAAATTCATAAAGTTAAACATTAAGATTATTTATCATAAGCAATAAGCCATTTCATTTTATTCACATATAAGTAGCATTAATTAAATTTAGGAACAACATGCTAATAATTTACATAATCATCCACATAACCCAGTAAATTCATAAATAAAAATACCTTTTCCTGATGCTAATTCCCGCTGATCTGGTTGTCCTCTCTATTGCTTTGCCCGACCTGCTGCTTTGCCCAGCCTACTACTTTGACCAAACCTTGCCCAAAGTGACTAACCCCCTAGCCAGTTATAAGCAGCCTGTCCGACTCCCTAGCTCCAAGATATCGTAAGGAATCCTAGCCCCCGTGCCCAAAACCCCCAGCAACCCGGTGCCCCCTGCAATGGTTCACAAAAACCCCAAAACCAAACTCCCCAAAACTAGAAAAAAAAAATCCAACAACTAGCATACAGTCCTCTCCTCCCAATTTTTCATAATCCTCTTTCCTGTAGGACTCTTCCCTGTCATATCTTCCCCCATTCACCGGCTCCCTATCCTCCATTAATTACCTTATCCTCCCCATTATTACCTTATCCCCTTTCCTCTATTATCTTATCCTTTCCTTTATTATCTTATCCTTTCTTGTCATACGTAAATTTTCATAATGATTAAATTAAAGTTATTAAGCCCCTTAATGCTTTACCCAAATCACTGAATGTGTTAAGTAATCAATTAATTGATTAATTAATCAATCAACAGTTGTAAACAATTAATAAATAAATAAATAAATAAATAATATTATTAATACTAATCATTGTTTAACTAAAACCATATTAGGACAATTAATTATCTAATTAATTATACTTAATAATCCCTATGCAACTATTTAACCAGGGTTATTACACTTAGCCCAATATCTTGATAGAACCATTCCAAATTTTGGAGGTATGTCAGCCACAATAACATCCAATACCACACTTTTCATAGGTAACTGAGAAAGAGTAACAACCATATCCTTGATAACTCTGAGACATTTAACTTTCCTGGAGTCAAAATAATATAGTTCAAGGTAGGTTTTAGTGGTTTCTAACCCTAATTCATCCATTACCACTTTTGGCATGACATTGTGTGAAGCCCCCTGAATCCATTAAAAAGTTATGCAATATTTTGTCATGAATATTCAGTGATATGTAGAAAGGAGGAGAAGCATTAGTCATGTCTTCAATATGAAGTCCAATGGTTATAGCAGGATTCTCATCTTCAAGGTTGATAGTATCTGAAAAGGTAACCTAAGCAGGGGCTATAATGCCTTGAGAACAGTCTTCCTAAAAGGATTTTTTTTCATTAGTTATATTAGAGGTATATGAATTTTAATCTTGTTAATTTCATGTTCCAAGATGAAAGAAGTGACAACCTTTTATGTTTCCTTTAACTCTGTAGTACTAACCTTGACATGTTTCTTTAATTGTTGATCAATTTGAATCCCAATACTGTCTTTATTGATTCCTGATTTGACTGGAGTATTGGCCTTCTTTGTCGAAATAGGTATATCCACCTTAGATGTATTTGATCTAGATCTAATATCATACTTATTTATTTTAAGTTATTTCTAAAGAACCTCATCAACATCCCCTTCTTCAAACTAATTTAATATCAAAGCATCTTCATAATCTTGTTGTGTCAAATGAGTATGAGATGATTCTGAATCATTTAAATGTACTGCAGGGTCATCTTCAGTATCATCTTCTTCATCAACCTCTTCTAGTGCATTATTTTGGAAAGGAGGAAAAACTTTTTGATCTTCTTGATTCCTCGTCTCTCTTGGTAAGATTTGAGGTACATTATTTGGCCTCCTAAACTGGTTAGGGTTTCTGTATCCACCCTCCTGTGTAGGTCTGTTGGGCTGTTTTTGTTCCATTTTCAACCTAGCCATCTCAAATGTCAAGGTTTTCAAAATTTTATCCATTTCATCCATCTTAGAATCATATGTTGTATGAGAAGAAGAAGGAAGCTCTTCTTTCTATTTTTTCCTGTCTCTATCACCGCTGGACTTTAACTTGTCTGCTGCTAGTATGTTCGATTCTACTTCAATAGTTGCTTCCTGCATCAGGCTTAGAGTAGCATACCTTCTTTCTCTTAGTAATAGAGAAAATTCAGCATCAAAAGCATTGGCAAAGGTGATTTTGGATAATGTTTCTGAAGGTTTAATTTCATCTGGAATTTTACTATACATTTTATTGAACCTTTTAGTAAAATCAGATATTGATTCACCTTGTTTCCTTTTTAAAGCACCAAATTCAGTAATGTAATATAAGTTGTCTTTCTTATCTCACCAATTTCTTAAAAATGTCTCATACAATGCATCAATATCAACAATTGAAATAGGTGGAAAGCTCCTGAACCATTTTCTTTCTTCACCATCTAAACTTTACACAAAAAGTCTCATCCAAACATCTACATGCTCTACATTAAAATTTTCTGCAAAACTGTAGAAAGAATTTAAATGCTCTTCAGCGATAACTCCTCCTTCTCCATTGAATCTTGCAAAATATTTCATATAGTCATTTAATGGAAAAGCATACAAAAATTGTGGCAGGTTTAATGGTTCATATCTAACTGTAACAATTGCATCCATTCTATTTACAACCATATTTTCTATCTTTGGTGTTTGAGATTTAGGAGTGAGCAAAATTGGTGATGTAGAAAGAGAAAATGTCCCTTGTGTGAAGAAACTTAACTAATCTGATATTAGTTCTTGATCTTCAAAAAACAAAGGTTTCTTTTATGGACTAGAGTAGGATGTTGGTCCCAGAAAAAGAGGATTTTCGAAAGAATAATAACGTGGTTTATTTTCCTCAGAAGAGAAAGACTAAGGTGATGAAGAGAGTGTTTTTGGTTCACTTTTAATATATTTATTATGATCTCTCAAAGATTTAGCTACAAATAAAGTATTTGTTTGTTCCTCTTCAATGAGCTCAATAAACAGTTTCCATTGATTTAGATTTAGTTCTGAAATAGTTGAAGGAAAGGGAACTGTAACAGGCTTAATCATAGGCTTAATTTCACTTTCAGGAATCACTCCTTCATTTGATGAGAGTTTGACAGTTTCAGAAGATTGTCCTTGAGTTTTGATTGAAGGAATTTTTTCCTTTGAGAGAGAGGACTGTCCAAGAATGATTTTAGGTTTTCTTAATAATTTTTCAGGGTGTGGTACTGCTGCAATAGGCTCTAGGTCTGGGTTTTTTCTAGTAACTTGTTTATTTGTAGATGATGAAGAAGTTAGAGGATTTTTAGGTCCTTTTCCTTCTCTTTTAGGAGCCAGAATTAGCACAGAGGAGTCGCCAGATGAAAAATCACAGTCTCATTTAATTGTCCAAAATTTTGTTCACCATCAATATTTGAATCTAATCTTGTCATTCTCACAGGGAATATGTCTTCGTTCCTTATTCCCTGGAAACAACACCAATATATGTTAGTCCCTAAAGTTTCACTTGACTGTGAGAGGGAAATCTAGGGCATCATCAAGGTTATTGCAATATTATTTTAAGGGTTTTATGAATTGGTTTTTTGAGGATGGTTGAAAGTTGGTTTAAGGGTTCAAGGTAAACATAGAACTAAAAAAGAAGTCAAGAGATATCCCATTGATTTTGTAAAAGGTAGTCACATAAATAGATCAGACAAATAAGGAAATAATGAAAGAAAATATGAGAGCATCCAATTTATTAACCCCATACAGATTTCTTATTTCAAAATGTAATTTATAAACAAGAACATGTACTTGAAAGAAAATCTCGATAATAAAAAATAACAACAAAATCTTCACTGTATTAATTAAGATCAAGAAATCAATGCATTGCAACTGAAAAATGATTTCAAGCAAGAAAAGAAATAGAACATGAATTGAGAGAAAATCTGACCATCAACGTGTCTTTTCCATTTAGTATATGTTATCACTGTAACAAATTTTTGGACTCCAAGTCTCAGGACTTAGCAGGAGGCTAAATTAGTATAGAGGAGCAATAGACTAGCAGACGGGGCTAAATCTAGCAGAGGTGTGAAGTTGATAGGACCTGACGGATCATGGATCATGGATGCCACCGATCAATGGTCGTGGATCATATCGGACCAAGAACTAGTGTGGGGGATAATCTCTTGAAAGCGGGCCAATAAGAATACCATGGTTTTGTATCGAGAGCACATGGCACCTCCGAATGCATATCGGGGGGAAAGGTGGATGAGCTCGAAACCACTCAATCACACCCCGATGTCAC
>JASDQU010191578.1:0-19982 GCA_032191745.1 Picea mariana
TTCTCTAACAACCCCAAACTTCTAGGCAATCCAAGAGAAAAGATACCAAAGTGTTCCAATAAGTTACATCCCTTGAGGACAATCTTATCATGTGTAAACTAGATCTGAAAACTATTATTTATAGAAATAAAATAGCCCTTATCTTCTTCAATTACAATGTTGAGTCACTTAACATTATTTCCCTTAACTTATGTGAAATAAACAAGACATATATAGCTAGAATTTACAAACCATGAAGAACATAGATGGATGAAAATAAAATCTACAATTTACACTAGTATTGGACAACTGCATTTTTCATTAATATGCATAAGATGAAGTTGTTGTACATACCATAGAATTATCACAAGGCTAGTACAAATCACTAGCTCTCCAAAACTGTATCTAGGGAAAATAATGAAAAAACCTAGGTCAACCAAGGAGATCCAACAAGCATGAATAACTCAAGCTAGTCCTCCAAGGCAAGATGTATTTCTCCTCCTCTTCTTCTCCTTCACCAAATAAAACCTATGATAGTTGAAACCATAATCTCAAAATATCTGGGGGATGAAACCCTAAACCTAGACTTCAATATTCTCTAAGAAGATCGAGAAACCTTAGCGACTCAAGAGAGAAAAAAATACCAAGTGTAAATGAAGATATAAGAGAGATAGGACGACTAGTGTGCTCCTCCTAGTCACATCTCCACACATGTGTGAATAATAATGATGAGTGATCAATGAATGAGTGAAGGATTCTTTCCTTCCTCTATATGTATGAGAATAAAGGGAGGCAAACAATATAATGTGGCCTAATACCCTTACATGCAACCTACAATAAACACATGTATGCTAACACAAGTGAAGTGCTACACTCCAAGGGTACACATGTAAAGCTCCATGGTGATATCATACATAATAATAGCTCCAAGATGATGCAGCTACACAAGGTTTGACCACACCCCTCCATCATAATCCCATATAGAATCCATGGCTCCTTCTAAGCCATGTGCTCCCCTAGGTCCACTCCCACTATATGAACATTGTCACAACCTTGGTGTCCCTGGGCCAACTCCAAGCCTCCATGCATGAATCCAAGCTATCACATTTTGTCTAGATCCCGATTCCCTCCTCCAAGATGCACAATGCTTCTCTTCCTAGGGTGTTCTCTAATAAAGAAAAGTCCAATTCCCTATGGAAGAATGCAAAAAAATCACCCAACTAAGGTCAAGTAACCGGTAAGAAAGTGATCTCCCATGTGCAAATACATCACAAACCATCTCCCATGTGCCAATCCATCTTGGACCATCTAGGGGATGGACATACACCATGTACCAAAAATATCATAAAGCCCCCCCAAACATGGTGTAAACACTTTCAGAGTAACTTGAAAGCTAACAAAGGTAAGCAATTGGTTTCTGTAATATGTAATGTTGTTCAACTTGTATTTATATTCAATTATTTTGACTGTATCTATAGTTAATTATTGTTTCTTTTATGTTTCATAAGGATGTCACTACATTAATGAGATTCCATGAGGAATTAAAAGATACACCATCCAATTCAGTAGGTTTCCTTACTATGGGAACCTACAAGTAGCTTATTTGTATGATACAATGCATATCAAGAAGAATTCTATAGAAACATCATGGAGAATATTAAATGGAAGGACTAACACAGACAAAATTTCCAAATTTTGTAGTGACATTCAAGAATCCAATCATGTAATGAGAAATTTGATTCACTCTTCTAGTGATGGATAACCAAACAATATTCCATGGTTATTTATAGGGTAAGAAAGCAATACTCTAAAAGACATCATATAGAAAATTAAATTTCCCATTGGTTTTGCTTCAAATATAAAGAATATCTTAACGAAGAAAGGTGAATTTGGTGGGGTAAAAACTCATGATTGAAATACCTTTATTAAGGTATTTTGGTAAATCATCATATTGTTATTCCCTTTTTTAGAAATTTGGTATTGTTTTTAGTTTTGGAAAAAATATGATTCTTTTGGTGTTACAATATGTTCTGCCTCTATCTCTCCTAGGCGACATCGATAGGATCATAAAACAAGTGATATACAATCTCAATAGGTACATGAGGTAAGTCACAATTTATTCTTGAAAGGTTAGTTGTAGAGCTTGCATTCATGTGATTTACTTGCATTGTATGTATAATTTTTTTAAAACCTATGATTTCCTTGCATCATGTGTAGAGTTGTCATGTAAGGAAATAATTAAAGAAGATATAATGTATTGGAAAGAGAAATTTATCTACTAATGTGTTAATTGCAAAGGTATCTACCTCTAATATTTTTCAATGCACAAGAACACTACCTTATACAACAATTTGAGGAGACTGAAATATGTCGAACTATACACATAAGGTCAATGTGGATGGTGGAGAGGCACTTGAAGGAATTGAAGTCTTTTGTTTGATAAATATCATGTCCTCAGGGCTCTATGGTTTAGGTCTATATGGCATATCAATCCTTCGTGTATATTGGTGAGTATCTTAATGAGACAGGTATTAATGTGCCTTGCATTTGAGATGTCAATTCCATCAACAAATTTGAAGGGGAGGTTTTATTTGGGAAAGGGAGAATGAAGAAAGTGAAGCTAATTCAATTGTTCTTTCTTCATATATGTGGTTGAGAGTGGGATTTTAAGGTTTTTCTTCTTCAATCAAGACATACTGGCATTTTTTCTATAGCTATTTTTCTAAGATGTTTCAGACAACAAAATTTCAAGGAGATCGAGGAAAGATAGTGAAGAACGGGTGATAAAATTTTAGGTTATGGTTCATTATAGTTTGGAGATATATCCTGTGGAAGTTAGGGTTTGTGACTAGTCCTGAAATTAGTCTCAAACGAGTCATCTTTTTATTTTTGCTATATAAAATTTTCAGTGAATTTTCAGACTCTGAAATTTTCAGAATTTGGAGGAAACATAGTGAAGTAAATGTGGAAAATTTTCATATTTTGAATCATTACAATTTGTGAGATATATATTGCGGAAGTTGGGGTTTATTACTAATCCTGAAATTAGTCTTAAACAAGACATTTTTGCTATTTTTGCTATAATTTTTTATCAGTGAAGGTTCAAACTGTGAAATTTTTAGGAGTTTAAGAAGTCATATCAAAGTACTACATGTCAAAATTTCATACTCAAAAGGGTTAAAATTTCAGATATATATCAAGACAAAGGTCTGCCATCCAGATATTCTCCAAATGAGGGTTTGAAAGGTACAAAAATTTTGATTGAAAGATCAATTTTTGGTGATTCAATATTTGTGACAAAGAGGAAAAAGAGGAGAATTATTGTTTTCTTACATGGCTCCAAAGGTTCCTATAAAATTTACTTCACCAACTAAACCTCCAGAGAGCTCAACCATGATTCCAAAAGAAAGAGATGAAAATTTTCACCAAATTGGAGAGATGGAAAAGAAGATGGATGAAAATCGGGAACATATGACAAAGAAGATGGAAGAATTGAACAATCCCATGTATGGAATGTTCTTACATAACCTAGATGAGAGACTCCCTAAAGGATATGACAAGATGAAAGGAAATCATAAAAATGTAGAGGAAATAAAGATCAAGTCCTAGAATCATGATTATTAATCACTTCAATATCCACATCATCGGGGTTTTAATGAGGCACCAAGGAACTATGTAATACCCGTGTTTCCCCCTGCTTGTAAATATAACTATAACTTGCCTATTTACTATGGGTAGACTTGATATGTGTGGACATTGGAATTGATGTACATTTTTACTATAAAAGGTAATGTGTATATGTGTGTGTGTGTGTATTTGTTGTTATTAAATAAAATGGATAGTGTTGCATGACTGTTGAGGAGGGGGTTTTCCAAGATAGACCATGATGCTATGAGAGAGACGGTGAGAGAGACCAGAAATGGTTGAGATAACCCCCAACATACCAGTACCTTATTGGATTTAAATTTCTTAGACCTAGAATAGTCCTCTGACCCAGAAATAAGCTACCAATCAAGTTGGTAGTTGGGAATTCCTCCTCAAGAGTTAATGAGGAGATGGGCAAACTACCCATATGAAAGAATTCTTGACCTGACCATGAGCTAGGGATTCAGACCCATGCAATAATTTTGAGGAAGGAAAGAATAGAAATGAACTCGTGGGCAGAGGGACATAACAAGCGAGAGAAGAGGGCATGAAACTCTTTGGTTCAAGGAGAGAACTAAAACACAAGCTTGTTTTGGGTGCAAGAGATTTCTAGAAACGTTTTCAATCCAAGATGATAAAAGAGGTTGCAGAGAATATTGCAGACCCCCTTTCTTGATAGAGAGAAAATCGTTTTTCCAAGTTCCTGTGGAAGGAGGAGAGTAACCTCCATCCCTAACTGTCGTGGAACAAGTAGAAAGAGTCTTTCTCAAAGCATCATGGTCTAGCTAGGGGGTGGCCAACGGTAAATCCATTCAGGAGTGGTTGTGTCTACGGTTGGGTGGAAACGGACACCCCTCTCAACAGTTGCTTCATGAATTCTAGGTTCTTGATAAGTATTTTTATGCTCGATATATTAAAATTAAAATAATGGTTGAATGTATGTGTCTATGAAAAAATTTGTAAGGTATGATTAAAGTGGGAATAATTTTATTTTTATTTTTTTCTCTATGAACCCATGTTTTTGAATTGGTTTCTACTTGCTCCCGCTTAGGAGTTGGAGAGTTATGAGACGTAGGTTTGTAAATGAGTCTAAGGATAAGTTCACGGTTCTTGTATTGGTCAAGAAATATATTTTTGTGTTATAGAACTTAAGTCCAGAGAATGGAAGGCACTTCCTTCAAACCAGTTGTCGATGTGACCAAGGATCATGACCACAACCCTAACTAAATAACGGTAAAGAGGTGGGTGTGTAGCCCGAGGCCTATTAGAGGATTCATATGACCAAGGCCTGGGAACCCATTGCTAGGTCCGAGAGGAACTAAGCTACCTTGGTTTTGGGACTACGGGAGTTCAAGGTTTCGAGAGGTTATAGCCTTACCACTCTCAAACTAGCCGAAGCCTACCTATAGCTATGGTTACCTGCGAAGTCAACCGACATTTGATGGTTTCATAACCATGATCGTGGGGATATAACCCACTGTCAAACCCTGACCCACTTATTGGTCGTGAAGTAACCCGACTCGTAGATCCGAGGATACTTGGGGGATTGCCTGACCATCGAATCTACGTCACGGTCAACCCAGCACTGACCGCTTCAGGAGAATAGAGGTGCCATAGCACCAAAACCCTGAATGCCAGAGTTGTGAATTAATGTGAGTCGTGTATCTAAGGATCCTTTGGGACCCTTCTCTACCGTTCGATCGACTAGTGAAAGGATAGTGTAAAGCACTCCAGCGAAGCCCTACTCCTAGAGATTCGACATGTTGATGAACAAGGATATCATCGAAGTGACGAACGCTGGAGTGACATGGCATGCCGACATCACCAAGGGTGACGTAGACCCATAGTAGGGGTTCCATGTGTCACCCCAATTTGTGGCTTTCATAGATCTTAGGGGTCAAATCAACCCTGACACGTGTCACTAGTTGATTGGGCCATGTGTTACCCGTATCATCTGCCAAATGTTTTCCGTTGGACCTATGTTGTGGTCATATCAACACTAATCACTCTAGGAGTAAAATGAAAACTACATGGCCAAACCCCTGAACGCCAAAGTCGCAAAGTGATGAGGATCGTTGATCTAGAGAAGCTTCGATACCTCTTGTGACCGTTTGATCCAAACATTGGTCAGCCCAGTCCTGACCACTCTTAGGAGTAAAAAGGAAATTACACAACCCAACCCCAAACGTCGAAGTTACAAAGTAACTCAAACCATTGATCCGACGACCCTCGAGGTCCTTCCTAGTCGTTAGATCTAAATCGCAGTCAGTCCATCTTTGACCACTCCAAGAGAAAGGGAGTGATAAGTGGTTAAAACCCCCGAACACTGAAATTGTAAAATGATGTGAACCGTTTATATGAGGATCATTTGGGATCCCCTCTGACTGTTGGATATAGGTCATGGCCAGCCTAACGCTGACCACTCCGGGAGTAACGAGGGAATCACATAGAGAATTTCCCAAACGTCGCAGTTGTGAAGCAATGAAGTTCGTAGATCTCTGGATCTATGTGGACATTTCTCAACCATGAGATCTAAGGGGCGATGGAAGACTGTCATTCCAGAGTGACATGGAATGTTGATGTCACCCAAGGTGACGTGGACCGACATCTAAGGTGCCACATGTCACCTCCATATTTTCTTTTCGTAGACCCTATATACCCATTAGAACATGACACGTGTCACCCACTGATAGGGATATGTGTCACCTACTCCATGTCACGTGTCACCCCCCTGGCGCATACATGGTTGTCTTATTAGCATGTGGAGTACCCAGACCCACCTATCCTTGACTTTTTGTTTATTGCGCCACCACGTGTAAGTGTGGACCCTTCGACAGTCTGGGAATTCGAGACTCTAGAGGTTTAGGGTGTAGTATTGTAGATAAGCTTAAGGGCCTGAAGGCTGGATCCATGTGGTAATATTTTGGGGTCCTTCGAGAGTTCAGTATTTCGGGACTTCAGAGGACATGCGCGTAGAAAGAAAAAGGGGTGTTTAGCGTTGAAGCTTCGAACGTCGAATTCTTGTAAGCCTTTTTGTTAAACATGGATACCAAGTGCCCTTTGACGCATGATGAACGAAGAGCTTCGAAAGGGAACAACTTCTTATCGAGATCTCGGATTCATGGTAACAACCGTTGGAAATCTCCTAATGAGCAGAAGGTGATAAAAACTTTAAGAAGAGGACTAGAGACAATTAAGGGAAGCAGAATTTTGATGCCCCATCCCTTAAAATGGTACTTAGGAGTCAGGTGTGTTACAAATTGGTATCAGAGAAGGCAACAACACTTGTCCTGCTTGGGCTCATGAACGAGTCTCTTAAAAATCTTGTTAAAGAACTTTTAAGCGTGACACCCTACCTTACCCTTTCATAAGAGACCTATTTAAACCACTTATGAATAGAGGAATGTGACTTTCTGTTTTTGTTATATGTTTTGAAATTATGAACAGTGTATTGTTAATGTTCCAAATAAAGAAGTTCACTTCACCTTATAAATTCTATGTATTGTTCCTAAACTAGTAGGTATTTAACTAACAAATAATTTTTTATCAGCACTCAAATGGTCAGTGGACAGCAAGAAAACTACAGCGTGTGGGGATGGTGACACCCGAAGAATTGGGAGAAATATCCCACAATAGAGAGGAAGAATCTGATGAGAGGAGGGCGGTGGAAGCCCCTCCAGAGTTGGCTGAAACCATAAGAAGCCTCATGGAAGAATTACAGAGTTGTAAGGATGTCAATAAAAGACTGATAAAAGAACAGGAAAAACAAACTGAAATTAACACAGTCCTACTGCAAAGCCTATCAAATATACAAAGGCAGTTTCCACATGGACCATCAGCCAGTCACATGAACATGCATCATACTAATAAGACTCAAATTCCACCCGAGATACAAAAGCATGGTTCTGAAAGTGGCCACACAAGGAGGAGCACCTCAAAGAAGGCCCAACATGGAGCCAAGAGATATTCAACGGAAGAATCCTCTAGTGAGGAGAATGACAACTCCAAGGAATATTCTAGTGGAAAGACTAGTTCAGATTCCCAAGAGAGAAGAAAGAAGAGGAAACATTCCAAGATCCATGACCCTGAAGAGTTTAAGAAATCCAAACCACCCACATTCTATGGATAAATGAAAAATGGAGAAGAAGAAGAAGTTTGGGGCTACTTGGATTGAAGAAGTACTTTAGAGTCCATGACTACTCTAAAAACTTAAAGGCTAAAATACTCATTTTCAACCTGAATGGAAAGGCCTCTATTTGGTGGGAATACCTTAGGAATGTAAAAGGAATCCATGAGAATGACTTGTCATGGAAACAATTTGAGAAATACTTCAAGAAGAAGTATCTATCAAAGAAATACTTTGATGGGAAGACCAAGGAGTTTTATGAACTCAAGCTGAGATAACTCACAATAGATGAATATATCAACAAATTTATTGAGATGATGAGGTGTGTTCCCTACATAAAGGATGAAAAGGTAAAGATGCAACGTTTCATTAGTGGAATACCTCAGTCCTTTTGGGACAAAATTGAATTTGACGAACCAAAGACCTTGGAAGATACTATCTAGAAGGCAAGGTATTTCTATGAGCAATTCAAGAATAAGACAGAACCTCATGAGGACTGGAAGAAGAAGAGTAATTCGGGATTCAACAAGAATGGGTTTAAATCCTCAAGATTTAAGAACCCTGGTAAAATTTCTAAGATGAACCTTCCTACTAGAAGTGTATATCAACAAAATTTTCCATCTCAAAGTGGTAATAGACCCTTCGGAGCAGCCCCATGTAATATTGATAACACAAAGAGAGAACCCTTGAAATGTTGGGGTTGTGGAGAAGAACATTTGATGAGGGACTTTCCACATAGGAAACAAAACAATAGGAGAGTCTATGACATCCAAGAGGCTACCACAGTCAATGATGTGGCTAGGAGCATGCCACAAATCTATGCAGCCTTGGATAATAGGCAAGTTGACCACCAAGCTTCAGTGGTGGAGATGGAAGGTATGATTTCCAACCAACTAGTTTCCATTTTAATTGGCCCTAATTCTAATATGATTTATGTTGCCCCTCAAACTATTGAGAAATGTAAATTGCAACAAGTAAAACATGCTAAATTATGGTTGGTACAACTAGCCACTGCAACCAAAAGGAAGGTAACATAGGTCATACCATCATGCCAATTCATTATGAATGGATTACCCACCCAAGACACCTTAAACATGCTCCCTTTAGGATCTTATGACCTATTGAAATGTATGGACTAGTTGGTTGTGTTGGATCATGATTTTCATTGATGTCAAATGATTGATGTCAAAGGATTGATGTCAAGGGATTGATTGATGCCAAAGGATTGATTGATTGATTGATGTCAAAGGAACAATGTCTTGTCATAGCATACTAATGTAATATGTATTGTTCTTGATGTGAATGGATTGATGACAAGTGGAATCATAGGCATATGATGTCATGCATAGATGAATATGGATCAATGAGTTTTCATTGATATATGATACATAGATGAATATGGATCAATGAGTTGTCATTGATATATGATGCATAGATGAATATGGATCGATGATGCATAATTGAATAGATGTAAATATGACTCATTATTGTCTTGATAAAGAGTACAAATGGATCAACTCCAAAGTGGTCCCCTTATGGTTAAATCCCTCACGGGAAGATGCTTTGTGGATGAGTTATCCTAGAAGTATGGTTAGGGAACACATCCTTAATTGTGGAATAATGAGATGAGATCAGTTATTTTGTCAGTGAAACTATCCTAGATGGATATTTCTTGTCATGCCATTTCCTGTGGTATGTGGAACGTCACATAAATCCTTACGGTTTGAGAGTTATGGCCTTACGAAGTTGGAGGACCCTCATATGTTGGTTTGAATCCCCAAAAGGTGAAAGAAGTCAAAGTACTTGCAAAGAAGGAGGATTATTTAAGTATTAAGGTGAAGTCATAAAGTTAAGGAAGATTATTTAAATAATAAAGTAAATGAATAACGTTCTAATTATGGAAATTAGTTAACCCTAAAAAGACGAAAATGGGTTAAGTAGTCAAGTGGCTATTGGATATATGGACAAGTAGAAAATTGGGCAAAGTTGGACAAAGTGACAATGTGGACAAAGTGACCTAAAAGATGCTTCTAAGGGAGCTACTTGGAGAGTATAAATTAGAGGCAAAGATCTATTGTGAAATCTATCTCTTTAGCATATCTTGAAGATCTATTCTGAGAGAGAAAGTGGCTGGAGGATCTCATGGACACATCAAAGTTTCTGTAAGTCTGAGATCTTGACGACGAAAGTTTCGGAAGTGTAGAAACCCTAGTTTTTTAAGGAGTACGTGAGAAGTAGAGGACTAGAGATAATACATACACTAGTTGCATTGATCCTGAGTGTGTACATATGCGAGATGAAGGAAGACACAGCATGTACAGTTGGAGGAAGTCATGAAGACTTGAGTGTGAGATGATGCCAGGTTCTTAAAGGCTAAAGCAAGTTCCAGATCTGCATTCTATGGGCTCAGATCTGCCATAGAAACTCTGGTATGGTTACATAGTTGTCTTGATGGATACTCTTGCATATTGTATGATGAATGCTTGAAGCATTCTTTGTATGGCTATTGTGATTTGGTTTGTGTTGTTTGATGGAGTGAGAAACACTCTTATGTTTCAGTACTGGTATGATTTCCATAGTATACTTGTTGCTTATACATGATTAAGTAAAATTCATATTGTATGATTAAGGAGAATGAGTAAGTTGTGGGAGAGCATGGATGTGTTGTGATTGGTTTTGGTTCATATCAGATAGTGAATGACAGAAGTGGATGTGACTAAGGGTTGCAACAGATCTAAGTTTTCATGAAGAGAAAACCCTAAAAACTCAGAAGGCATACGCAGGCTGTAGACAGGCCACATACGTATGTGAGTTGTACTACTGGTAGGGTGCGTACATACGCATGTTTCACTACTGACAGGTCGTGTACCTATTGACATATTGGTATATGTTGAGGATTGATTCCTCTTCTCAGTTGGTGTTGAGTTGTGTAAGTTGAGTCTTGCATTATAAAGTTGGTGCTCTTGTGGAGTTGTAACTCTATTCAGTTGTTGTTGATAACCCAAGGATTGTAGTCCGTAATAAAAATAAAATTGTAAATACATCTTGTGTTCTTTGTATTCCTTATGATGATGACTTATTGATGATATATGTTGTCGATGCATGTTCACATTTAACTGGTTATAAATGACAGCAATAAGTAATGATTAAATGGTGATTGCTAACTAAGAAGTTTTGTGAAGGGGAAAAGTTTTAAAAAGAGAACTACACTCATTCACCCCCCCTCTAAGTGTGGTTGGTGTGTCCAACAATTTGGTATCAGAGTGGGCCTTCACTATAAACCTTAAAACTCTTGGAGGATATCCATGGACACACAAATGGATGATGAAGTTCCAATCCTTGATGAGGAAAATTATTCTACATGGAGAATATAAATGAAATTTCACTTGAAAGAAATATGAGCGGGTATTTGGAAGGCAACTATTGGTGGATCAGTTCAATTGAAGAACAAGTCAAAGTTTACATCTCAAAGGAAAGAAAATAAGAATGATGCATTGGCTCTCAAGACCATTCTTAGTGGAATCTAAAGTTCTATCAAAGAGAGAATGGGACAATGCACTACCGCCAAGGATCTATGGCTAAAGCTAGAGGAGACATACCAAAACAAGGAGGAAGATCTTGAAGACAACTCCATCAAGAAAAATGAAGGTAAAGAATCTCCAAAATCCTATATTTGCAATGATTCTAAATATGATGATGTTGGGAAAAAGGAAAACCTTGAAAACAATTCCATCAAGATCAATGAAGGTAAAGAATGTCCAAAAAACCCCGATTTCAATATTTCAAAATATGATGATGTTGAATATTTCTCTACGATTGAAGAAGAAAACCTAGAGATAGTATGTGTAGAGTTAGATAATGGTTATCCCATGGAAAAGGTAGAAGAAGAACTATCAGATCTTAAAAGGAAAGTTGAATGGGGTCTATATGAATATAACTACGACCATTTCTACATAGAATATAGTTATATTTATGATAACACTAAAAAGTTTCTTAGAAAGAATCAAAGGCATATCTTGAAGTTAAAGAAAATGCTCAAGGAATAAGAAGAAAGTAAAAAGACTCTATTAGAAGAAAAAGAAGAAGAGATCAAAAGACTAGAGAATGAAATAGAAGAAAATAAGAAGGTAGATGATGATATTAACAGAAGTCTTGAAGTTAATATCCATCTCAAGACCCAAATTGAAGAAGCCAAAAGAATAGAGGAACTATTAAAGAATCAAGTAATTGAAAAGGAAAATTCATGTCATAAGTTGGAAGCTGAAGTTGTTGATCTTAGAAAGAAAGTAGAGGATTCAAACAAATTCTTGAACAACTCAACAATCTTGAATGAGATCTTGGATAGTCAAAGATCACCAAATGATAAATCATGTCTTGGATACAAGAAAGAAGCTACACATGTTGAAGCAATCACCTCAAAGAAGCATGAGGTAAGTCTCTCACTCTCAAAGAATGGAAATAATGTTGCAAGTCAACCATCTACACAAGGGAAGGAAAGGACAAATCAAGGAAGACATCAAGAAGCCATCTTTACATCTCAAAGAAAATTCAATACACCTTCAAGATGGACACCAAAGCAAAGGTATGAAAAAAAAAATCATGGTCATTTTTACTCATGTAATGAATATGGTCACAAAGTTTTGGAGTGCAGATTGTATGCAAGGAGAGATAATGAAAGATTTCATAACACCTTAAGATGTTGGATATGTGATCAAGTAGGACACATTGTTGCTCACTGTCACATCATGAGATGCTACAACTATAGTGGATTTGGTCACAAATCCCAGGATTGTTGGAACACAAGAAGAAAGTCCATGATGAGGACTTCATATAACATGACTAGAAGAAGGCATAAAGTTAGGAAGGAAGACATTTTTGAAAAGATGGAAGCTCAGAGATCAAGTTCTAAGAAGTAGGGACACCTTCAGAAGTGGGTAAAGAAGACTGAACAACCAGAGCAGAATGGCAGCCTTAAGAGAAGCTCAAGTTTGTCATCTTCAAAAGTATACACGGGTTGAAATGGAAATAGTCGCGTACATATGCGAGCCGACCTATGAATAGGTCACGTACATACATGATTTTTTTTGCAGCAGGCCGCATATCTGTGGTAAAGCCTTGGGAAAAAGGCTATGTGTTGGCACCTCGACCAAGTTTTGAGGAAACCTTGGTCAGGCTTGGACCAGTTTTGGACTTAGACAGGCTGGTCGAAGATGGAGCACCCTGGCGGAGCCGAGATCACGGATCTCACTTATTTTGCGGGCTATGTGGACCCAACAAGGGGTTCCTTAAGGTTTTTGTAATGGGTTATGGGATGTCAGCCCATGGGTTTACCCATGATTAGGCCTTATTGTAAAAGTATAAATAAGTAAGAATGTAATGTAGAAAGGGAGGAAGTGGATAGTGGTAGTAGATAAGTGAAAGCGATTCTGAGTTGCTTTGTGCAACAAAATGTGCATGTAAGGATTTGTGCTCGATAGAGGAGTTGGTTCTGTGCCTTGACCTAGTTTTGGGAAGAAGGATTTGGTGCTTAGTGTGCAGATCTCCTGTCTTGTGCAAATCTCGGCTCTATGGATTAGTGCACAGGAGCGGATGAATGTAAGAGATTGAAGAATAATAAAATGAAGCAGTTGGTGGATGTATCCCCACACTGGGGTGAACCACGTATATCTTATGTCTTTGTTTGGATTTTTGATTTGTTGGTTATGTTATGAATTTGATCAGTGCTTTGCTTATTATGTATGTTAGATAGACCTGTTGATGCTTAGTGCTTTAGTTGTGTTAAGGATGAATGAATGTTAGATCTAACTCAGTGCTATATGCTAAATGATTGAAGTGTTTAATCTTTATTGTTACTACATCGATCTATCTTAGGGTTTATTCTGCAATGTTAATGAAGCTAATGAACTAATTCATATCACCTTATAAGTGTTTCTAGAATGCTATGTGAAGTGTTATTATCACAGATCTGTGTCCCAGCTTGGTTACAGAAACTTGAGTTCTGTAACGCCCCCTGCTTCTACCTCGGGTGAGACTTCGATGGCTTCGAAGTGTTTCCAAAAGGGTCGGTAGTTAGGTTTTTTTTGGTGTGTTGTTGAAGCATTGAACCTTGGGTCTGCCCCTGTGCCAACAAATGGTTTCGTTGTCGGGACCTGAAACTGTGATTGCTGGGAACTGAAGTAAATAAAAGATAAGCTTTGTGTGTAGATATATTGTTGTAGTGTGCAATGCTCCACTTGACTTGTGAAGCTATGTTCTAAGAAAGAAACCTGGTCTGAAGAAAAGGGGTAAGATCTTAAAAGAGGTAAAGCTCTGCGCTTTGATTAGAGTAATATAAGTGAAAATTTTTGTTTCGAACGCATGAATTTAGGTATGTTTAATAGATTCTATCCTAGTCTGAAAGCTAGGGCACAGTTGGAAGAAAGAGTTGATCTAAGTAAAGCTAATAGAAATGAAGAAAGGTGTCACATACCCACTACCTCAATCGCATTTTTCTAGCCTTCTGCCGAATCAGAACCCCCGAATTACCTATGGAGGCCTAGCGCAAGCTAGCTCTTTCTCTCTTTCTTCGTTCCCATGTGATCATAGTCATGATCATGGTTCAATTTGAACGCAGTGCCTATTTGTATTTCGTGCCTCGGCGCTACAGTAATGTCTAATCGTTCGACTCTGCAACCGCCGAACCCAGACAGGGCTAGTGACCGGCCAATGGGGACGAATCCCTATAGGGTTAGCAAATGGCCAATAGGAACAAATCTCAACAAGGCTAGAGAACAACCAATGAGGAACGGCCCCTTTGTGCGGTTAAGTGGCATCCTCATCCATAGATCTGGGTGGGTGGACTCTGGCCATCCAGATCTACTCGTCACTTATCTAATTGCGCATCCACACCCCAGCTTAAAACCGACATCTCTTCCTCACATCGGACGGTCGTTACAGACCCTGAATTCCCTAAAGGAATCTCGTCCATTCATCGGGACTTAGCCACATGCTATCGTCTCGTCATTATGGGTTGGGATTTGTCAAGGCAAGAGCCTGAGTTTTTGTCAATGGAACTCCTGAATCCCCAATCCCCAATTTCCCGAAATGGCTAATCTCTTAACACGTGGCCTCCGTTAATCGGACGACTTAGATATATCCCGGGTTTCTCACCATGGAAAATATCGAGCTCTTGTCAACAAGAATCTCGACTCTGCGATTCTCAATTTTCCAAAATGGGAGATCTTACGACACGTGGCCTCCGTCAATCGGACGGCCCAGATCCATCCCGGGATTTCCACAATGGAAAGTCTCGATCTCTTGTCAGCAGGACTCCCGATTTCCCTACTCCCGGTTTCCAGAAATGGGTGATCTCTTGACACGTGGCCTCCGTTAATCGGACAGATTAGATCTATTCTGGGGTTTTTCACCACTATACACTGGAATCTTAACCCTTGGGTAATCTTGACAGATCCAACGGCTGTGGGGTTTTTTAGCCGAGATCTGACGGCTCGTATTGGTTCCTACCCGTGCATTCTTCCATGACTCCCTGGACGTGGAAAAGATCCACGGTCTAGATACTCTCATGAACCTTGGAGATCTACGATCCCAAATTCCTCACTGCCCATGAAGACACAGATAACAAAGGGGTAAGGCATTTTAACACCTTACCCTCTCCTACCAATCTAACGGTCGGGTGTGTTTGCAGATTCCCCGACGAAATATCGTTTGTCGATCACCACCTATCAAGGTTAAAGCACTTAACACTCCATCTTCTCCTTTCGATCTGACGGTCGTGAGTGACCATC
Organism: Picea mariana; assembly: GCA_032191745.1. Classification (NCBI taxonomy): domain Eukaryota; kingdom Viridiplantae; phylum Streptophyta; class Pinopsida; order Pinales; family Pinaceae; genus Picea; species Picea mariana. Next base: position 15,535 of record JASDQU010191578.1, read on the forward strand.
GATCTCCCAATGAAATCTCATCCGTCAATTCGATAATCCATCCTTATGCTTCCATCTCAAGTTTTCAAGAGGATCGTTTCTCCTCATGCAGGGTTACTAAGGCTTTACGCCTTCACATTTACTTTCTGGGTTCTTGATGGGCTTTTCAAGGAGGGTATCTCTATGGGGAGATTTACTCAGGGTATTATCTGAGGCAGATATAAGGATGTCGTCCTCCCGAGAACCATACGTGAAGTCTGAATTAGATCAGTACGCACACAAATAATGAATTCATGAGGACATAAACCATACGTAGTCTTTCCATATAAATATACCACTACTAGAACTGATCAAAACACCATACAATCATTCTTATAATGAAATCATTCACAGTTTCACAGCTTATGAGCATAATTATCAGAATAAACATATATATATATATATATATTTCAAGATGCCAAAGGCAAAACACTTATCAGAAATAATACCAGGGGTCAAGCAACTGCTGAGAGGGGTGCTCGTTTCCACCCAACCGTAGGCTTAGCGACTCCCAACGGATTTACCACTAGCCACCCCCGAGCTGAGACCACGATGTTGTGATACTGTGTCTCCATTTTCCAGTGACCAGGAGCGAAGGTTGCAATCCTTCCTCTCTGCTATCACTCACTCTGCGTAATTCCAGAGTTCTCCCCTCGCGTCTGCCCTCCCAATCGATTCTACTCCATGCCTTATCCTCTTGCGAGGTTGCGTGTGGCACGATTTTCCTTGCGTTGGTCAGTCACGATGGCTCTACGGATAGGTGGTTCACCTCCCCATCCCTCATTAAGCCATCTACCTACCAGCCTGTGAGACATTTAATTCGGGGCCAGTGAGCCGCTTTTGGTTCTCTAGGCCAGTGGAGTCCAAATACGGTATTAATTCTCGGTGGAAGTTAACGCCACCTTTCTAGGTGCCTTCCACCGCCACGTGGTCTCTTTTTTTGCACATCCCCTCTCAGCAGTCCTGCAATCTAAATTCAGAATGTTATTACTTTCATCATCCTTCTTCATAAGGTCCATTCACATCATACATTCACATTTTCATCATGCTTTAGCATGGTAATTACTATATTAGGATTAATTACAAATTTGGGGGAAATAGGGTGTTACAATTCCCTCCCCCTTAAAGGAACACCGTCCTCAGTGTTCTTTCTCAAAACACATGTCATGCCTTTCTTATTCGGCCACTTCAGAAGTCTTGATCTTCGTCATCTTCCTTCAATAATTCCTGGACAATAAGCACATTAATTCACAATTTTGTGCAAAAACATCTTACTGATGTTCTAATTTCAAAAGAAAGAAAAAATTTCATATTCTTAGCACAATACTTATCTGTGCAGTTCGTGGATCTGTATCCACATGGTAATTTTGTTATCCATGCTCATCGTCCTCCTTGACGTACCCATTGGATGCATAATTCCAATTCAATAGCTCACAAAAGCCATCATAATTTCATCTTTCTTTCCAAGGTTCCCCCCCCGCACGGGAAACTACCCACTGTGTGCATTATCCCAATAGTTTTCAAAATTATTAAGGTCTCCTCTTCCTTGTGGTCACTCACTCTCCAGGCCCAGGCTCAGGCATTCCATTCACTGTTATACAGTCCCTCGGGCGATCCATCTTTCCCTGCCAAGGTTTTCTCGCACGGGAAGAATTTTAGAGACTCTATCGAGTCTTACAGTCGAGGCGTCCCTCGGACTTGCTCTATTGAGGTGTCCCTCCGGCTGGTGTTACCTCAATACAATTTTATTTCAGGCGATCATGACTCATCACAGGGTTTTCATGGCTCAGTAGTAGTCATGTTCATCATCTTCAGTTTTGACAGCCTTCATTTGTTCCTTTCTGAACATGTCTTTTCTTCTCACCTGTATCACAGGTATACAAAATTCATGAGACATCATTATCAATTTTAACTTTTAAAATTTTATTGCAAACCTGTCACCCATAGATTTGTCTGTTCTCATGATTTGTTTTCATATTTGTTCCGCACAGAAACCAAATTCATAATTATGGGACTTTCCTTCCCATAATGGTTTGGCTCAGTAGGCAATTGGCCTTCATTATGGGATTACAATGCTGCCATATCCAAGACCCCTTTGCTTCCTTCACTTTCAACTTCAATCGGCCAAACAACTTGTTAGCTTTTCCATGCATATACATTTTATTCCACCTTTACCACATCGTCATAACAATCTCAGAATTGTGCATACTTAACAATTAAATTACTTCCTCAAAAAGGAAATACCATTCCTTGCAGTTTGGCTCAGCAGGCAATCGGTCTTTCCTATGGGCTTACCTTACTACCATATCCATGACCCTCTGCTTCCTGCAATTCATTCCTCAATCAACCAAACAAATTGTTAGATTCTCTATGTACACACACACACACACACACACACATATATTCAAACGTAATTCAACATTTCAAAGGGTTTTAACAAATGTGCCACTATCCATGGCCACATTCATACCCAATGCATTCTTGCATTGATTTCAAGTTCGTCACACTTTAGGACCAGTTCTTGGTCATGGGGTGTTGGGATTTAACCTATCCTTTCCTCATATGGTTTTAGTCATTTTTCATTCATTCTTAAAACAGGATCCACGCTCCCTGCTATAGGTCGATCACGACCTCGAATTAGTACATATTAAACTTAAAAGTTTCGCATGAATGCTCCCACACATTATGCCTTCATTAATATTCAGGGTGCCAACACTCATGGCCACCCACATTTGTTTTTTTCTCTAACACCTATACCTTGTGAGTAAAAATGTTGGAAGGTCCTCCTTCCTCAATGAGGAATCCATTGTTTGTCTTTTATGCAAATATGCATTTCCTGGAAGTAATTCCAAGCAACGTGCTATCTATGAGCACTTTTGTTTCCAGTCGTTCCTTGACTGGTCCATGTGTTCATGACATATCAGTTTATGAATTCTTCCGAAGGTTACAATCAGTCTTTTAGTACTAGAGGTTCGTGCCTCCATTATTCAGGTCATCCTCCCCGAATTATACCCTACTCGGGTATCCAAGGCATACAACTGCCCTTTCAAATTTTTTTTTCCAGGTATAACATGCAATAATAAATATTTCGGAAGGGGTTCTTACCAAATCCCTTCATACCCTGTGCCACACAGGCACGAATACCTTTATACCTATTCTTGGCTGCTTGCACCATTTCTCTGTCCTCTAACTTATCAGCAGTACTTTAGCAGGATTTCCACAGTCCCGTCAACAACCTTTCGACCGCAGCCTTTCCATGGTCACCCTCTGCTTGAGGTCATTCATTATTGGCAACTGTCTTCCTCAAAAATTCTAGTATTATTCCTTTCTACACATGACATACACCATAGGCATATTAATCGTCATGAAATTGAAATGCAAATATCATAGTGTTTAATTAATAAAAACGTTTTCAGGCACGTCTAGCATATTTGCATGCACTTCATCACATTATCTTTAATGTTTTTCATGAATGTAACATAAGAGTTCTCAATTGTTTTCACAATATTACAACCATCATTACTATGGTGTCAAAGCATTTTCATTCATCAATGTACTGGATTTCTCATCCCATAGAAGCGTGATGCACAGTCAAGGAAAGAATTGAGGGCTCTCCCCTTCTTCCAATTCTTTCTACGTCGCCTGGGGATTTTTTAGTCAAGTCAAGCTACCTCTAAGGTCTCGTTTCCTTTCCTTAATCACAGCTTCAACCAAGCCGTATCAGATAAACATCCTCATTTATCCATTCACTCATACCCAAGGGTTTATTAGCCTCTTACCAACCATACTAGTTTCCACAACTGCTCTTTTCTGAGTAGCCCTAGGTTAGGCTCATCTTAACTCTTAGGATATTGCATCATGCTTTAATAGCAATTATCTGCTCATAATGAATCAAGAACGTGTGCATTCTACACACTTCCATTAGGTTATCAGAATGGTCAATATTCGGTTATTAGTCTTCTATTACTTACATGATTCTTCCAAAAACGTAATCCAGAATTCTTATACATGGACAGGTCTTGCAGCCCATTGTCCAATCCTTCAACAATTATTAGGGTTGTGACTCAGTTCCTTTGACAGAGACCTTATACAGTTCCTCCACCAGGAATTCCTTCAGCATGCAACTTCCTCGTTGCAGATCCATCACCACTGTGATGGCCTCAACCTTGATTTTTCCTTTTTGTGGTCTACCAAATATTCCCCTTAAGGAATATAAACATGCATCTTTGTTAATTTACATCTATGATGTTCTTAAATACTTTCACAATCCTAAGCCTGCATGTAGATATCGTAGGTATACTTCATAGCCTACATACATTTCTATTTTTATTTTTTTTTAAATCAGTCATCTCAGGATTGGTCACCATCCTTCTCATGTGATCTGCAAAGGCATAAACATTTGCCTCTTATCATGACAACAGAGCATCCTC
>JASDQU010191579.1:3717-20084 GCA_032191745.1 Picea mariana
CTAGTAGCAAACTTGACGGATGTCCGGTATGCCCACAATGCCGAAAACAACATTGTGTGCCAACTTGTTTTGTGAATCCCTATCATTCGTCGGAGCATAGTTATGAGAACTTTGTTAATCACTTCGACTTGATCATTGGCTTGTGGGTAATAGGCCGTTGAGTTATCATGGCGAAGACCCAACTTTTCAGTAATTTTGGACATCATAAAGTTTCGAAAGTGGCTACCGTGATCAGTGACGATAGCTTGGGGAACACCAAAATGAGCTATGACTTTATTAAATAGAAATAAAGCTGCAGTCTTTCTAGTGTTGTCAAATGTCGGCATCGCCTCAACCCATTTCGTAAAGTAATTGACGGCTACAATAATGTAACCATGCCCCCCGGGCGAGTGAGGGTGACATGTCATGAAATCGATGCCCTGTTTCACAAAGGGACCAACTGAGACCACAAGGTGAAGAGGAGTGGGATGCGACCAAATTTTCTAATTATAGGTCTGGCAAGCATGGCACTTCTGAACGGTGATGATGAAGTCGTTAAACAAAGAAGGCCAAAAATACCCTGCGTGTAAGATCTTCTGGGCAGTAGCATACCCAGACATATGACCACCACATGCTCCAGAATGGCAGTCATTCAGAGCTTTCTCGGCTTTGTCGAACGTTAGGCATCGTCGAAAAACAGAGTCAATCCCTTGACGATAAAGAGTATCCCCGAGGATAATTTATTGATGAGATTGATAGCGTATTCGACATCGTTCATTACTAGACAAAGTGGGACGAAAAGTCTAGGTTTGGAGACAGATAATAATATCACCATACCAAAGATCATCAGTGCTAATAAGGAAAAGTGACTTATCGGGTAATGAATTAGCTGCTACATTTTCCGTTGCAGAATGGGGAAAGTCGCATATCAACTCAGCAAAAACTAAGGACTTCTTGGACTTGGCGCGGTCGAATTCCAAATCAAACTCCTGAAGTATCACAATCCATTTGGAGTATTTTCCCCCTAGCAATTGACGTGTCAGAATGTGTTGCATAGGGTTGCAATGTGAAATCACCGTAGTCTTACATGAGAGGATATAGTGTCGAAAGCGTTGGACGGCTTGGACGACAGCCAAGGCCAGTTTCTTGACATGTTGATACTTGATTTCAGTTGGTGTGAGACTTCGACTCAAGTAGTAAACAACATGTTCGTCGTGAGCATCACCCTCTTGGACGAGAACCATGCCAATGGTGTAATCCGAGGTAGCAAGGTAGAGGAAATAATCGTGACTGTAATCGGAGGGAAAAAGAAGCGGAGCTTGTGTGAGGGACAACTTCAAAGCTTCAAAAGAATTATTGGCAATGGTATCCCAAACGAACTCAGAATCCTTCTTTAATAGCCGCGTAAATCCACGAGTGATCTCGGCGTAATTTGGGATAAAACGACGAAGAAAGTTTGCTCTCCCCTGCAAACTTTTCAAACTGGCGAAGTGTAGAAGGAGGAGGGAGATTCAGTATCGCCTCAACCTTCAAAGGATCCACCCAGATCCCTTGATGCAAAACAATGAAACCTAGAAGAGGGATGGATTCCACGCAAAAAATGAATTTATGAGGATTTAAACATATACGATAGAATCAACAACGAATGAAAATGGCATGGAGGTGGGTTGGGTGATCGACTCGGTGCATTGAATGAGCGGGTAAATCGTCCAAATATGGTTGAACAACATGCTTGATATCATGAAAAGCATAAGACATAGCGCGTTGAAACATAACGCCATCATTCTTGAGACCGAAAGGAAGTTTCCGATAGGCAAACGTGCCCCAAGGACAAATAAAAGCAGTCTTATGTTGATCCTCGAGAAGAATGTTAATTTGATTATACCCGGAGAAGCCATCCATGAAAGAGAAGATTTCACTTCTGGCACAATCGTCGACAATCTGATCGACCAAGGGGGTAGGAAAGTTGTCCTTGGGACAAGCTTTGTTGATATCCCTATAAGCAACACATACACGAATGGTACCTTGTTTCTTGTCAATTGGGACAAGATTGGAAACCCAGTCTGTGAGAGCCACCGGATAAATAAAGCCAGCTTTAAGAATTTTCTCAACTTCGAGCTTTATAGCAGCCACTTTACGTGGGTGAACTCGATGAAGGCGTTGTCGGACGGGTTTAGCACTGGGGTATGACTTTATCTCATGTATCACAATCTCAGGGTCAATACCTGGAATTTCTTCGTAGCTCCAGGCGAAGATGTCACAAAATTCTTTGAAAAGGGAGGTATAGGTGACGTTTTAGCCAGAAGAACACGAAGCTCCAATGTGGACATTTTCGATAATCCCAGGTTTGATGGATATGTCAATGGGAATAGTGGGTGAGATATTGCTTAAGTTCCCTTTAGCAAACACATCATGTGTGGACTCGGGAACGGTCGAGATGACAACAACGGTTGATGAAGGCAAAACTCGTTGGTAGTTCTCAAGAGTATGTTGCTTCAGAAAGAGAATGGAACGATGATGCCCATCATCCCAAGGGGTGTCCTCCATGATGGACATGATCATCTCGTCTGTGGGAAAAATAACACGAAAAGGATCAGGAGACAACTCATCAAGAGAAGGAGTAGAAGGCATTGTTGATTGAATGGCCTGGTAGGCATATTCGACCGAACTTAATGGCATGGCATCGCTATAACAAAGATGATCTCTAGGGTCAGGGACTATCCATGGGTCCTAAGACACAGGAAGTTCATGAGGTGCGGTGGAGATCATGTTGATGGAAGCAACAGACGAGTGTGGAACATCGGGCGGTGGAATGGGGAAAGTACCCATTAACGAAGAGTCCTTGAGAATGCCTACACCGACATTCTCATAACCCAGTGGGGTTTTAGTGATAAATGGTACGTTGCTAGTACGGGTATCAGAATTGAAGAAGGCAAGTTGGTTGACGGTAACAACCTTTCCTTGATGAGGGAAACATACTACACGAAAAAGGGTCGACACAACTGTGTGCATGGAATCGATCCAGCTACAGCCAAGAAGAAGATTGTAATCAAGGGGAGCGTCAAAGACTTCCACTTCGACTTGGACCATTTTTCCTTCTAACGTAATGGGAAATGAAGGAAGAACACCGTAGGGATTAAAACCGGATCCGTTGAAGGCTTTGAGAGTATTCTGGGATTCGTTCAGAGGGGGAGAGCCAATGGCTTTCCAATAGGTAAGAGACATGACGCACATCGAGGCACCCTCATCGATAACAGTTTGACAAATATTTTTGTCGAAGACAATTACTTGAATCTGGAACGCGAGTTGAGGGGGTAACCTTGGAATGTGATCTTCCAAGTCAAATATTATTAAATTCATATCCGTCGAATCAATTCCACCGATAGCTTTCAACAATGCCTTCCGTTGTGAGGGAAAACTCTGAAGGACTTCAAGGGCTGACATCGCAGAAGGTGCTTGGGCCAGATCTTCAACAATGTTGTAGTTCTGGGTAACACGAGCATGAGGATTGAAAGCTGATTTCCGAACGATGCCCATTGGGGGGGGGCGTAGAAATGTATTGAGGCTCAGTCCTTTGAGATGAAGAGGACCGTTAGTAGGTGGAGTCAAAGGAGAGGGTTGAACCGAAGAAGGAGGTAGATCATCAACCTTCTCTTTAGATGGAGAATAATCTTTGGCTCGAGTAGTGAGTCCAACATTGCTCTGATTAGAATCTCCAGTACACATCAAAACATAGGACGTTGTAGAATATGAGGGTGGGTCATGGATGACCAACTGAGCCTGTTGTTGAGACGGGAAAGGTTGGGACAAAATGGCCTGTGTGGGTGGTTTCGGAGCTCCTTGAAGGAACTTAGTGACCTCGGCATGTCATGGACAATCCTTCGTGTAGTGATCATCACCACAGATAAGGCAAGGGTATCGTGGTTTGCGCTTATCCCAATTGTCAATAGGGGTAGTTTTGGTTTGTTCTGCTTGAGAATTATTTTTTCCCTCCTTATTCTTGCTTCTCCCCTTTTTAGATTTGTTTTTACCGGCAGGGGTAGATTGAATTGCATTTACCTCAGAAGTCTTACTAGCGAGAGTGGCAGGAGACGGAGCATTTTGAACATTAGAAGAATCAGATTTGGGGGTTGTGCTTGAAACATAATGTGATTGGGCTTGTGCAGTACCAATCACACCGTCAGCTACATGCGAAGCAGCTGGAGTAGTTGAAGTGCTGGAAGTATTAGGATGAGGTAAGTCAGGTAATAAATCATAAAGGGTTCCTATTTGTGAGTAAACGAGGTCAAGATATTGAGCATGAATTATAGCCTGCTCTTCCGTGACTATGCCACCCATGGAAATGTCCTTACTGATTTCGTTCACAAAGGATTTTGTAAACCATTCTGCTAGTAACTGATCGGGAAGCTCAAGTTTAATGAGACGTCATCTCCTTCGCCACTCATGGATGTGATCAGATATATGAGTGCCTTTAGTCTGTTTGAAGGAAGTCAAAATCTTGGTCCCTGTATCATAACGGATCGGTAACTGGTAATGCGTAAGGAAAGCCATAGCTAAGGTGTTGAAATCAGAGAAGAAACCTCATGGCAATTCAATATACCACTTCGCAACGGAACTGGTAAGGGTTCATTGAAAAAGACGTAAATGAATAGAGTCATCCATCAACGAGTTGGATGAACACCATAGGTGAAAATTCATAACGTGATTGTTTGGGTCCTCTCCTACTTTGTCGTCGAACTTAGGAATGTCTGAGGGTAATTTGGCTGCTATAACAGGCCATTGGGGAGAGTGATGAATCAGATCATTTAGGATCCTTGACAAATCCAGAAGATCCAAAGTGGCCAAGAAGGGCAGTTGTCGATTCACCTACGGATACTGGTGGCTTTGGGGAGGAAGCCCTGTCGACAAACCAGTAGGGTCGTAAGCGGTCTGTGCATAATGGGAAGACCCAGGTAGATTCGGTGGTGGTTGGAGAGGATAGTAGCTCAAGGGATTGTATCCTTGAGCGAGGACATGAGTTTGAGCATTCGGACCCCAAATAGGATTGGGTATACCTGGATACGGTTGGCCAATAGTAGGGACAGGCAACTGCTAACCCCCAGTCATTTGAGGAGGATGTTGTATCATTTGATTCCAATACTGGGCCAAAGAGGGAGGTATATTTTGTCCATAAAGCTATTTCCACTTTATTTTATAATTCCTTGATCATATACATAGGTTGACTGTTGAATAGATTGTGCTATCTTCACTTTGGTTTGTTTGTGTTGTCTTGGTCTTGACTGCACGAGAGCACTGGAGAAAAGCAGGAGAAACAAAGACCATAGGAAGCGATAATAAGGTATGTTATTTGTTCTTGCCTCCTAGTTAATTCAATGGTCAAAACCTAGGGAAAGAGTCATGTCCTGTCTTGCTTTGTTGTAGATCCAGGTGGATCTAGGTAGATCTGTTAGTGTCCGCACCTACCGATTAATCCGATAACAAAATTGGTGACAACAATGGGAGAAGTTCACACCCTGGCTTAAGGCAGCCTGCGAGAATGGGTCATTCTCGCAGCCAAATATACTAGCAGCCTGCGAACCTTCTTCAAAAATGAGATTTTTGTGAAGAGATGAAAGTAACTTTTCTCAGGAGAAAGTTCTTATGAAGAGCCTGAGTACACCATCATCAATACATCATCATGATGAACAAAATCATGGGTAACACCCCGTCTAAGCAAATTGCCTTTAACTTCCTTCCTATGTGATTCTCAGCTAATGCCTTAAACTTTTTGAACTTCTCAAATGCATCAGTTTTTTCTCTCAGAAAGGAAACCCACGTAAGTCTAGAGAAGTCATCAATGACTAGCATAAAGTAACATTCTCCTCCAGTACCTTCCTTTCGCGATGGTCCACACAGATCCATATGAACAATTTGAAGTGGTTTTTTTGAAGATGTGAAACTCTTTGATTTGAATTGAGCATGAGTCAGCTTCCCCATTCGACAAGATTCACATACAGAGATATTAGGCTTAGATAATTTTGGAAGGTCTTTCACAACACCTTCATTATTTAGTTTGACAATATGATAAAATGTCAGGTGTCCAATCCTTCTATGCCATAAACATCTTTCATCAAATTTTCTTAAATGACATTTCTCCTTATCTTCCTTTAGAACATATACATTGTTTTCAGTTCTAACCCCTTTTGCAAGCAGGTCTCCTGTGTTTATTGTCTTTATTTTATAGTTCTTGGCAGTGAAGGTGACTTCACATCCTCTGTCACATATCTGACTGACACTAAGAATATTATGCTTTAAACCACCAACAAATAATACATATTGAGATTTTATTCTTCCATTACTTAAACTTACTAGACTTTTACCTCTGATCTTTCCTAGAGAATCATTTCCAAAGCTCACATTTGTTGATTTATTTTCCTTGAGTGATAGGAACTTAATTTTGTCACCTTTCATATGACTGGAGCATCCACTGTCAATATACTGGGAGTCTTTTTGTCTTTGAGCTGACAACACCAATCCACACTTGTTATCCTCATTCTTCTTCCAAACCTTGATGTTTTCAGCTCTGTGATTTGAATCTAGCTTATAGTTCTTTAAGCGACAGTATGCAACTTTATGTCCATAATTATGCCAGATGTAACATTATGGTTCATTGAATAAAGGATCATAATGATTGTTATGCTTAATTTGTGTGTTTTTCCTAGCCATCACATGATTTGTAGTCTGTGGTTGTTTGTTACTTGGATGTCTCATTCTTTGTTGTGGCAGGTATTTATTCCTTGGCTGTCTTGATTTCTCATGTCTAAATCTTAAAGAACAATTTACAGCTTTGTGATCAAAGTTAAAGCAGTAAAAAAAATATCCATAGAAAAAATCTTTGTACCTGGGAAATGGTTGTCTTCTTTGAGAAGGTCAATTTCTTCCATGCTGATGATTTCCTTGAGCAGAGGGTGTATTATTTCTTTGTTCTACAGATTTAGTTTTGGTATCTTTTCCTTCAGTCCTCCTTGGCAGTTGATTCTCTTCTTTTGTTTCTGCAAGTTTGTTGTTGTCAATGGTTGTAGATTTGACAAACTTGATGGATTATTTGTTTCTTGGCTAACCACTACTTGATCCCTCTTCATAACCCAAATCAGTTTTCAACTTTCAATTCCTTTGCTGATTCAGACTGGAGGCTAATCCTTCTGAGGATTTAATACTTGTCATATTATGATGATATAAGGCCTGAAATGTCTCTAGATCTTTTCTGACAGTCACTACTTCAGCTTCCAATTTTTCACCTTTTGTTTCAGCTTCCTTCAATTGTTGTTTGAGAATGTCTTCAATATTCTTAGATTCTTATAACTTAACCTTCAACATATTAATTTCTTCAGATGGTTCCTTGCATTTTTTCCCATACCTGAGAAGTAACTGTTTTACTTTTCTTTTCTTTTCTCTGAGTCTATCAATCTCTTCCATGGCACTGACAATTTCTCCTTCGAGATATACTACTGCTTCACAATCAGTGAACTCACTTCCTATATCTTTAGTGTTTAGATCTTCTAAATCTATTAGCATGATATCATTTATTTTATCTTCATTAGAAGAGTCACTGCTTTCATCATCTGAGGGATCATCATCATTGTTTACACAAAGGCTTTTCTTCTTAAAATTATTCTCTTTATATACCTTCTTGTGTTTGTGCTTCTCTTCATTGTCATATGTCTGATCCTTTCTTTTGTGAGAACACTTAGATGAAAAATGACCTATCTTACCACAGTTGAAACATTTGAAGGGAACTTTACCTTTGTATTTCCCTGATCCTTTCTTCAGTCTTCTCACAAAATTTGCTTCAATCTCACCTATATCGGAGTTTGTGTTTTTCTCTACTTTAAATGATGCCTCTCTTGTAGTGGATTTACCTTTGTTGATTCTCATTTCATAAGCAGTTAGGTTTCCAAGAAGTTGATCTAGTGTCAACGTTTTGAGATCAACTATTTCCTCTATAGTAGAGACCTTTGAGTTAAATTTTATCAGGAAGAGATCTTTATATTTTCTAGACTAGAAAAGATTCAGCTATCATTTCACCTAGTCCTTTCATAGTCTTGACAAGTTATTCTATACATAAGAAGTACTTACTGATAGTTTCTTCTTCATCCATATTTAAATGCTCCAATTCCAGTCTGTGAGTATGAAGTTTTGCATCTTTCACCCTTTCACTACCTTCATAACTACTTATCAGCTTGTCCCACATAACTTTTGTTGAATCACAGTGCATGACTTTGACAAAATTAGCTTCAGTAAGTCCACTAAGCATGGAATTAATTGTTTTTTCATTAAAGCTAAACTCCATCTTATCATCTTTTGAGGCCAAGAATGTAGGCTTCACATATCCCATTTCAACAACATCCCAAACATCAACACCCAAAGACATTAAATATGTTCTTATCCTTATTTTCCAGAAGGCAAAGTTTGTTCCATCAAACAGAGGGGATCTATTAGTTGAACTTTCATCACGACTAGTCATGTTCAAGCTTATGGATCTACCTTTGATCAAAGGCACTGACTCTGATACCAATTGTTGGAAATGTAACTGAGAGGGGGGGGGGTGAATTAGTTATGTATATAATCTTGAAACCTTTCTTTTTATTTTCTGATTCTTTCTAGATTATTATTTAATGTGTTGCTGATAACTTAACATGTATAGATATATAATGATCAATCACACAGAATACACAGAGACACTAATTTTCCTGAGGAACCCCATAAAGGGTGAAAACCTCTTCTTCTTAGGATGTCAATCAACCTCCAAATTTCATGTACATCATAGTCTTTTAGATCCAACTCAACTATGAGACTACAACGTCTGATAGGAAGCTACAACTTGCAGAGAGAACCAACTAGATGGAAGCACCAACTCCCAGAATATCTTCTAGAACCAACTAGAATTTAGATGACTGCAATCCTCCCTAGCACCACCCTACCACCCTGAATGAATCTTACAAAACTTTACTTACTTGCTTTGTCTCTAATATGGTATGTTACAGCTCCATGTCTCCTCTTCCTTCTTCAACTTCTATACTCTGTTATTCTTCTGCATCATTCAACTTCTATGCTCTGCTCTTTCTCCTCCTATTCTCAACAACACCTGTTGTTCAGCTTCTCTTCTGACTTTTATGCTCTGTGCTTCCTTTGCATTCTCTTTACTGCACCATGGATCTACCCTTCAGATTATGCACTGCATCTTGTCCTACCCACATGCATCACTCTGCGAAAGACACTCTGTCTCTTCTCTATATTTCATGTCTTTCACACGTTGAGTCTTCTACCTGATCATCATGCAAACTCTTCATATTCTGTAGATGTTATTCAAGGTTCTTTGGCTTCTCTGGCAATTATCCTAAGAATATTTTGATTCTCTGTCATTCAAAATTCTTCGTCTTCTCTCGCAGTTACAACCAGTCATATTTTTTTGGCTTTTTTGGCTTCTAAGTCCCTTCCTTCATGTGACCTCTGGTGGTGACCATATGCCTATTCAAAAGATTCTTCACGTTCTTGGTCTAGCGAGAACTAGCTCCCTATTTTTCGATATGACCTTGGGCGATTAAGCTTGGCATGACCACGTGATTGCAGGCGCAAGATCTCTTCTTGTTAGCTCCTTGTTGCATCTGACCTCCAGATACGTCCTTTCTTAAGAGAATGATTATAGGCGTGTCCAACAGTGGTTTGGGATTAACCTCTTTTCTCCCCACAATCTACCTCCAGCCGCCATGTACCCCTTCTCCGATACCGTGGTTTCAATTCTGGCCTGCCCTCAGAAAATTAACTTTCGAACAACTTCTGATCCCGAAATTAGGCGTGATTGTCGATCTTGCAGTCTCTGACATATTCCCTCGATCAATGGCTCTGATCTATTTTCTTTTCCTACCTTCTTTCCTCTATCCACGTGCGATCCTTAATCTCAATGACCAAGTGACATGTGGCTATCCAAACCAACGGACGAGATCGATTTCTCCTTTCGGGCTTTGGGAGTCTCGATTCTCAAACTCCACTTTATCCCATAGCATTTCACCTAGATTCCATGATCTAACGATGCATGGTATTCTCGAATCAATGGTCACAATCCCTTGGGTTATTCGGGGTTTGGAAATATCAACTTTCCAACCTTTCAACCTTCCTTTGCTTTTTCCTGGAGCTGAAAATTCACTGACACGTATCCCTTTCGGATCAACGGTCATGATCCCTTCGTGTCTCCAGACTTCAGAATTCTCAAGTCTCAACTGGAAATCCTTGAAGTGAGATTTCTCCAAAATCGCATATCGGTTGACATGTACTCCCCTTTATGATCAATGGTCGATATTTTTCTTTAGCAATTCTCACATTCTCCCCATCCACAAACTTCTGAAGTTGTGGATATCATGCCACCTGTCCTCCTCGATGATGGACAACCCTAAACCACTTCAAGACTTCGGAGATTTGGGCAAGTGTTGGTGGTAAATCTCCCGAAGTAAAACTCCTGGAATGATGACACTTACTTATGTCACTTGATGATGTGTCATGAGCCTAGTAGCTACCACGTGTCGCTCGGGTTTGTGATTTTCACATACCTGAAATGCCGAGTCAACTTGACACTTGTCATTGTCGGATTGCATCACATGTTCTTACTGATGTAGTCTTGCTCATGTGGATCCTCATTCACTTCGGGACTTCATCCTTTGGGACTTCAGGTATTTCGACTTTTCAAGTTTCCAATTCTTCCGAAGTGAGAATCCCCGAAGAGTAACCTCCTCGCAACTTTTAGACCCGAACTAAAGGTTGTTCGTTGATCATGTTCTTATATTGACGGGTCGATCTTTCTGCGATGCTTATTTTCTAACTTATACTATCCTTCCACTTTAAAATGATCTGATGGCTAATGTTTACTCTGCCTCTCCGGCTCTCTGGACTTCGGGGATTTCATATCTCAAACTGAAACTCTCGAAGTGATTTCTTCGAAGCATAACATCCTCACATCTTTAGACCCGAAACGAATGTTGTTCGTTGATCAAGATCTTAGATAAACAAATCGATCTGTCTACGATGCAGCTTTTCCTTGGATTAAATCCAAGGACTCTCCATATTTTCTTATCCTATCCTTCCATTTATTTCGATCTGATGGCTGACGGAAATTCGGGTGATCGAGATATTAATCGTTTTTTCCCACCTATCATATCCTTCCATTAATTCAATCCGACGGTTGTTGGTCCTCTGGATCGGTGAGCCAAAGGCCACTGTTGCTCTTCCTCTTGATATTTTGATCTCTCCGACTTAGAAGGTTTTCTAAGTGTTCATAGGTCTTGACCTTTTCTCCTTCTGTGATTCCTTCTCTTGGACCTCATTTGCACTTCTGGAAACCGCTATCTCTTCTGATCTTTCTCGGCTTCTGCACTCTTGAGGTTTGGTTCGTTGTTGTGCTTGCCATCAATGACAAACACATTCTTCTTGTAAATAGGCCAACAGATCATTCTCTTATTGTGATTAGAGCATAGGAGAAATATAGGTCCCACTCAGGTATAATCATCTGGTGAAACAATGGGTACCTAAGTAACTGCCTCCATTAGACACTAACTTCATTGTAAATAATAGGACATATCACATTGCACCATCCTCCCTACATGGCCTGTGGATATTTTCCCTGGATGGAATAATTGCAAAATACAATACAATAACTGAATTCATGGACTATGTCAGACCATGTTACAATTATAATGATTGGATGTAGTTGTTCCAATACATGCGAAGTATGCAGAGATATGCACTCGCCGCGAATTATATAAATCTAATAAATAACGATAAAAATAAGGGAGCGACTATCTATATTGATGGAAGGCCTAAAGCTTCCAACAATATCATAGGGTTTATAAACAACACATGACCCAGGACTACAAACAAGCAACTGAATTACATATATGAGGGACGCGAAGAGAATCGGGTGGTTGTGTGCACAATAAAAAATCTATCTCACGGGGAAGAGTTATTAGTGGATTACCATTTGGATCGAATAGAAACATCGACTAATAGTGTGAAAGTACTTATGAAACACCTCTTTAAGAAACATCTACTTATTGAATTATATATTTTTTTATGTTTAACAATGTTTTAAATATTTCATGGTCCTAATTTTATAATAATGTGGGAGGTTGATTGTTGAGGTTGATTTTATTTGGGTGGCAATAAGTTTTTTTGTTATTGTTAACAATTTTTTAAATATTTGGGGTTTCTAATTATATTATAATGTGGTAGGATGATCATGGAAAATGACCAACCGTAGAACATGTAAATGATTATCAAATTCGACTTTCATTTTACGTGAATTTTATTATTTGTTTATATAATTTTATTTGTGTGGCGATCAGTTATTTAATTTGTTTATATAACTAAAATAACATTGATTTTGTTGAAATTATATGTAGTTTGCAAGCCATGTTGATCATGATTTTGTTGATGAGGAGGGGTTGTGTTCATCCCCTAATCTGATGATATTGGTAAAAAATGATCAGTAAAGAGAACAAGGAACTTGCTAGCTTGTTAGACCATCCAAATCAAACTCATGTCATCCTAGAAAGGATCATTCTTCCTATGTCACAACTTAACACATATAAGGTAATAACCATAATTTAAAGTGTTTTTTTTTAATGTACTCATATGTTCAATTAAGAAACTTTGTTTTTTAACTTTTACATTATCTCATGAAAAAACATTCTCTTTCTTATAAAGATATTTTTGGAGCATGTTCATCCCAATGTTGTTAGTAGTGGCATTGTAGATATGTCTCAGAGTCCTGATGTGAGTTGTCATATAGTTGTGAGAGTATGTTGGCATGATTTACAAGAAAGCGTGTGCTTGTCATTGATGGAAAGAACAAAAATGACGATGGCATGATTACAGGCAGAGTGTGAAGAATACCAAATTCTCATAGGAGATGGCGTGATAAAACTCACATCAAATCAAGACCATCGGATCTACAAGACAGATCAATGGCAGGGATGAATTGCGGGGAGCGAAAGCTAAATTAAAATACTCACTAGTTACAATCCCTCAATCTATCTAGATTTCCAGATCTCATAGCTTCAAATATCTACGATTGTGATTGATCCAATAAACAATGAGTTTAAGACAGATTAAATCACGATCGTCAGATGCACAATCGCCAAATCTACGACAAGGATGAATGCGTAGATTGAAAGGAGAATTAAATATCACACTTGAGATTTGGAATCTTCAAAGTCTAGAGACCCGTAGGAGATATCGACCGTCGATATGATGTTCGGTTTCATTCTCAACCGTTGATCAAAATACAATGGAAGGATAGTGTAATCATAATAGATGAAGTCACGGAGTAAATGGTGGCCATCCATCTCATTGCATGATTAAGTCCTGGCCATCAGATTAAGCAATAAGGATAGATGTAAGGATCGAATATAACCATTGATCTGGTTCAAAGATATAAATGTGAACCGTTCGATCTCTTCGGCAGTATTGTATTTGGGATATTTGAAAGGTTGGAAGTCATGAATACCTGAAGGGATTGTGACCATAGATCCAAAAGGGACATGCATCGTTGGATCATGGACTTCGAGTAAAATGCTCCAGGAGCAAGCGGAGTTTGAGAATCGAAACTCCTGAATCCCGAAAGGAGAAATCGATCTTGTCCATTGGTTTGGAGGGCCACATGTCACTTGATCAATGAGACTAAGGATCATGTGTGGACAGAGGAAAGAAGGCATGAAATGAAGTTAGATTAGAGTCGTTGATCAAAGGAGCACCGTCAAGATCGTGAGATTAACATTCCCATCACATTGCGGGGCCAGAACATGCTTGGGTCTTAATTTTTCTTGAGAGGGATGCAATCGAAACCATGGTTTTGGAGAAAGGATATGTGGAGGCTCGTAGTGAATTGCGGGGTGAAAAGAGGGTTGCCCTCAAACCACCTATGGATGGGCCCATAATCGCATGGTCACATGAATTTCATATCCTAAGTTCATATCGTGAAACAGAGCTAGTACTCACTAGACCGAAATCGAGAAGCACCTATTGGTTAGGCGTTTGGTCACGTGAAGGAAGGGGATTAGAAGCCAAAGATGCCAAAGGAAATTGACTGTAATTGACAGAGAAGATGAAGTGTTTCAACTACCACAAAATCCAAGGAATCAAATTATAATGCCCACTGATGATGAACACATGGATGTAACCACCAAAGATGATGAAGATTTGTCATGATGATCAGGCAGATGACTCGACGTGAGAAATGGATGCAGAATAGAGAAGTGAAGTGGGCATGTTGGTTAGCTATGGATTCGAGAGGTAGAGATGCAGTGAAAAACCTGGAGGGCAGTACAATGACGCATTGAAGAGCATGCAGAGGCATAGCGCATAGTATGGAAGAGGCAACATAGATAATATAATGCAAAAGAGAAGTTGAACATAGATGTTGCATGCTGCAAGAAAGAGAGGAGAGCATAGAAGTTGAAGGAGACATATGAGACATGGAGTTGTAATAGACCATATCATAGAAATAGCAAATAAGTAAAGTTTTATATATCAGGGTGGTAGGGAGGTTCTAGGGAGGACTGTTGTCCTCATAAGTTTCAAGTGGGTTCTCGAACACAGGGAGTTGTAGCTTCCATTTGGTTGTAGCCAGAAAAACCAGGGTGGTAGGGTGGTGCAAGGGAGAACTATTGTTCTTTGTTATACAGGCTGGTTCCTGTGTGACTGGAAGTTGATTCTTCCATCTAGTTAGTGCCGGAACACTCAGGGAGTTGGTGCTTCCTTCTAGTGGGTGCTAGAGAAAATAGAGAGTCGGTGCTTTCAGCAAGTTGCTTCTTGTAAAACAGAGGTTGTAGCGTCAAGAGGAGTTGGAGCTCATAAGAATGATAATGTACAAAAAATAAAGATTACTTATCATATCAATAAGAAGAGGTTTTTCCCTTTATGGGTTTCCTCAGGAAATATCTGTCTCTATATATTTCATGTGGGTGATTGATGTTGAATATTTTATTTCTTACTTCCTTGCATTATTATGATCGTCATTGAGTGTTCTATAAAGAGTTTAAAATGGGCATATTGTTTAAGAACAGTAACAACTGATTCACCCCCCCCCTCTCAGTTGTCCGACAATTGGTATCAGAGTCAATTCCTTTTATCTAAGGGTATATCCTAGAGCTTAAACAAGACTAGCCATGAAGGAACTTCAACCAATAAGGACCCCCTATTCAATGGAACAAAATTTGCCTTCTGGAAAGTTATGATGAGAACCTACATAATGGCTTTAGGTGCAGATGTCTAGGATGTGGTAGAGACTAGTTATGTAAAGCCGATTGTACTAGCCAATAAGGATGATAAGCTAGAATTCTTCTTCAACTCTAAGGTTATGAATGCTATTATGAGTGGGCTTTCAGAAGCAGAATT
Organism: Picea mariana; assembly: GCA_032191745.1. Taxonomy (NCBI): domain Eukaryota; kingdom Viridiplantae; phylum Streptophyta; class Pinopsida; order Pinales; family Pinaceae; genus Picea; species Picea mariana. The sequence continues at coordinate 19,120 of JASDQU010191579.1, forward strand.
TGTAAAAGTTATGCACTTAGAAACTGCCAGAGAAATATCGGACAAACTCATTAGTAGTTATGAAGGTAATGAGAAGGTAAAGGACGCCAATCTTCAAACCTATAGAGTACAATTTGAACAACTAAATATGAAAGAGGATGAAATTGTTGGGAACTACTTTATGAGAGTTGAAGAACTAGTAAATGCAATGAAATCACTTGGTGAAAAAATTGAGGAAGCCTCTTTAGTTCACAAAATTTTGAGATCTCTGCCAAATAGGTTCAACCCAAAGGTTTATGCTATAGAAGAACTTAATGATCTAAAATTCTTGGATTTTGATCAACTTCTAGGAACTTTGACTGCATATGAAATGAGGATGGTTAAAGAAAAACCCACCTCTAGAGAAGCATCATTTCAAGTAGATAAGAATGAGGATTATGAGATTGATGAAATTGAAGAAACATTTGTGAGAAGACTAAAGAAAGGATCAGGCAATTACCAAGGAAAATTTCCCTTCAAATTTTTTAACTATGGAAAGATAGGTCACTTTGAATCTAAGTGTCCACAAAAGAAACATGATCAAAATTCTAAAGGTGAAAAGAAGTACAAACCCAAGAGATTTGGTAAAAAGAAAAGTTTATGTGTAAACAATGATGACTCTTCAAAAGACACATATAGTGACTCTTGCTATGAAGATAATATTAATGACTTTATTCTTATGGCCAAAGAGGATTATGATAATAAAATCATAGGAATTAATGTTGAAAATGAAGAAGTTGTGGTTGACTTGGAAGGACAACTGATCAGTGCTCTAGAAGAAATTGTTGGAAGATTGGTTGTTGTCATTGATGTCAACCCTAGTCATGGGTTTTGGACCACAAGATTGATGAAGTTATTTGGACATGAAGGAAAATGCACATGTAGATACAACACCCATGGATGGATAGTATACATCATGCTCTTTTCGGTGGTATGTGGCACCTCAC